>VZTA01029453.1:86905-138923 GCA_013398855.1 Mohoua ochrocephala
CTCACCCTCATCCTCACCTCACCCTCATCCTCACCTCACCCTCATCCTCACCCTCACACTCATCCTCACCCTCACCTCACCCTCACCTCACCCTCACCTCACCCTCACCTCACCTCATCACCGAAACTGCAGGAAAACCAAAACCCCTCCAACAACATTTGTAGTGTTAGAGAATCAAGGCCTTCCTTTCTTCTGGCCAGGATGTGCAACAGAAATCATTTCATGCACACGTAGCCCGGGCTGTGCAGAGAAAATCATTACACGACACGTGGATTTTACCAGCTTTGTCACAAACTTTACGCAGTCAAAACCCAGAGAGATTCACTAGCTCAGCGTTCATCGGTCCCGAGTCACGGAGTTCTTGGTGTTTGGTTTCCTACTGGCTATGAATTTCTTTGCCTCCAGTGCTAATTAGGTTCTCATTCTTATCTCTCCTTCCCCAGACCAGGTGTCTCTGACCACGCCAGGGGTGATGGTTGGAGTTGATGAGCGTTATCTTTCATGTATCTTCTGTGCTGCTCCCAGTCTCTTGAGATGTGAAACTCATCAGGCCTTGCCTGGTGGAACAATGCCCTGGAAAGAAACCTAAATTCTCTTCCCTGGGGGGGCAAAGGCGAACAAACCTGACTAAAGTTATAAAATGAAAAATTAGAAACTTGGAATATTCTCCACCAACCTCACCTCACCCATGCAGACAACAGTCCTGATGCCCTGTGGGGCATCCGTCAGCTGCTGTGTTTTGAGGAGTCCCCAGTGGTGGAGGAGATGGATTAAGTTTATTTTTTGGGAGCGGCTGACATGAAACGAATCTTTGGAGAACGAGTCCCTGGCTCTGTTGCGATGCGTGGGAACCCTCCTGTGTTCTTCAGGCTTCTCTTCAGTGGGTGCTGTGTGGGCAGGGTTCTCTGATGAGCCACAAAGCTGGGGCTGAGGCCATGGGAAGGATGGGAAAATCAAATCACAAGAAGGGGGAAAGACCACGATGTTCGTGTGTGGTTGGGGTGAGGCTGGGGCCAGAGGTGCCTCCTCGTGCAGGTAATTAAGATGCAGAGCAGCGAGGACAAATATGTCAAATTCAAGTCTAAAATTAGCCCTGGGGGCCTAAAATTAAACACCCAAATTACCAGATGTGCGCAATAGTCAAAACTGCTGCTGATTTGAAACCAGAGCGTGGATATTTATCAGTATTGGAAATCACACCGGCATGTTCAACCTTGACTATGGATTTAAAAGGCTGAGCTTTACATTCACCCATGGAAATGCTTGGTCTTGGGGCTGAGGATGAGTCCTCTCTCACTCAGATGTGTCACCTGCAGGTTGTGCTTGGGAGCGATGCGCGGGGGCTGGAGGGGTATTTTCCAAGTAAAAGCGGAGGATTTTGATTCCTGGGTATCACCTGGCAGTGTGTCAGCTCTGAGGCCTGGTGCTCATTGCTGCCATTCTCCAGGGTCCTGCTGCTTGATACCACAGCAAGCTAATGATGAGGTTTGTGTGTTTCTGTAGGCTCAGAGCGGCCTCGGCACGAGGGGCTGTGGGGCCAGGAGTTGCAGGTGGTTCTGACTTTGCTGTTCCAGTTTCAAAAGAACCCCTCTGCCTCCTTTTACTGTGGTCCCCTCTATGTTTTGTTGGTTTTTTTCCCTTTGGAGATTTGGACACCTTGATGCTGTAGACCAACTCTCCTCCTCCAGCAACGTTTCCGTCAGCTCGCAGCCATCTCTCATCCCCAGCGCTCAGGGAAGCTGAAGCCTCCTTCCTGTTAGGACATAATGGATTGGGAAGATGTGTGGGATGAGTCACTTGTTTTCCAGCGTGCTGAGTGCCACCGGGAGGTCAGCGCCCATTGCTGAGTAATTCTGAGGATGGCTTCGGTTAATATTGCATCACTGGATTCCAGACTCGAGCCTGGCTGGTGCCATCAATTAATCGCTGACCTTTTGATGTATTTTGTGTTCTTGAAACAAGGCAGGGACAATCAGATAAAATGAGTCTTCTGGGAGCCTGCCCTCCAGGTTTTCTTCTCTTTAATAATTTTTCTCATGCTGTTCTGATCGTAGGCAAGGGCTTCTCCCTTCCTTTCCCTGATGAAGTCACAGCACATTACCCTTGAGTTTCTCATTCGTTTTGCTCTTTCCCTTTCCACCTCACATTACTAATTGCTTATCAGATTGTTCTGCACTCAAGAAGCTGCTCACAGGTTTCTCACAGAATCACAGAATGGTTGGGGTTGGAAGGGACCTTAAAGATCATCCCATCCCACCCCTGCCATGGCAGGGACACCTCCCACTGTCCCAGGCTGCTCCAAGCCCCATCCAGCCTGGCCTTGGGCACTGCCAGGGATCCAGGGGCAGCCACAGCTTCTCTGGGCACCCTGTGCCAGGGCCTCCCCACCTTCACAGGGAAGGATTTCTTCCCTATATCCAACCAACCCCTTCCCTCCTTCAGTTTGAAGTCACTCCCCCTTGTCCTGTCACTGCAGGCCTTTGCAAACAGTCCCTCTCCAGCATTCTTCCTTTTATAAAAATCCTGAGAATGTCTGCAGTCATTTCCCCTTCCAGTGCTGCGTGTGCTCGGCAGGGCACTCTCTGTTCCCCTGGCCTGAGCTTACCCCTGGGCTGAGCTTACTCCTGGGCTGAGCGTACTCCTGGGCTGAGCTTACCCCTGGGCTGAGCTTACACCTGGGCTGAGCTTACCCCTGGGCTGAGCTTACTCCTGGGCTGAGCGTACTCCTGGGCTGAGCTTACCCCTGGGCTGAGCTTACCCCTGCTCTTTGTGGTGTGGGATTTTAATCCCCTGCCTGTTTTGTCCCGCTGGTGTAAACCCCTGGCGCTCCCGTCTGTGCGTGTATCCAGCACACAAAGGCTGATCTCTGGGCAGAAGGTCACAGCCGTATCTGCCATCAGCAGAGCCCACTCGAATTTCCTGCAGCCCCCGGAGGCGTGGAGCTGAACAAGGAGCTGCTGCTGGGTTTGTCACACGAAGGGATTATGTGCTCGCGTGAGCCCGGATTTACAGCTGTGCCTTTGTCCCGGCGAGAGCAGTCCCACAGTGCCAGGCAGCAGGGGATGGTGATGGATGGAGGGCATGTGGAGAGCCCTGAAAAACTGCTCTCCACGTGATGCCGATGCCAAATGTCAACAGCTTCAGTTTATGGATTGCAGACTGTGCTCTCCCTTCTGGTATCAAAATGGGTATTGCCAAAACGAGTGTGTGGCTTCCCTTCCTGTGAGTGCTTTTGTTTAGGTAAAGGCGTACCCCAGGAGCTCCAAGTGAACCTTTATGAGCCTGAGATCAGGCAGTGAAAGCCTCTGCGGTCTGCCCAGAGTCTGGGTAAACTCACTGAAATGGGGATTTTAGCAGGAGGTTTCCTGTCTGCAGCTGAGCCCGTGTGAGCTTCCCCCCATGCAAATGCTCTGAGGATGAGGAGGTGCCACCACGGCCCTGCCGGCGGCCTCCTGGCTGCCAGCTCAAGGGCACATCCCTTCTCAAGCTCATCTGGTACCACATTTAAAGCCCCTTGGCTCTCGGAGCCCTGCCAAGGGCTGGACCTGTGGGCAGATGCCAACTGCAATCTTTCTGGGCTGAAAAATGATGTTAGGAAGAAGTTCTTCCCTGGGAGGGTGGGGAGGCCCTGGCATAGGTTTCCCAGAGAAGCTGTGGCTGCCCCTGGATCCCTGGTGGTGCCCAAGGCCAGGCTGGATGGGGCTTGGAGCAGCCTGGGACAGTGGAAGGTGTCCCTGCCATGGCAGGGGTGGCACTGGATGGGCTTTAAGGTCCCTTCCAACCCCAACCATTCCATGGGTCTGTGATTCCTGCCACAAGCCCCCAGCACTGATGGCTGCAGAGCCCAGGCTGGAGGTATGGGGAGGGTCAGGGTGTGCCGGGGTGAGCAGGAGCCTCTGGGAGCTCCTGGGGCACAGATCCTCCTCCAAACTACCACGTGCCTGGGTTTGCTGGTGGCACGGCTGAGAAGCTGAAGCGTGGCTGAATCGTGGCCTTGTCACCTCCCCGAGGCACAGCTCTTGCACACCCGTGTCCAGGGCGGGTGTGACCCCAGGGTTGGTGCCCAAAGCTGCTGGGTTTGGGTTGACAGTGATTTCCTGCACGTGCCTTGTGTGCGATGGGGCTCCTGGGCTGTATGAAACCACCCCAAGGATATCTGGAATACGCTTCCTCCTCCTTCCCATTGCATCCTCCCCAGAGCCGTGTCCATGTTGCCTTGGTCCCTCTGTCTGGGAGCAGGGCTGGGACAGCTCCCAGAGCTGTGCATCCTGCTAGAGCTGGGCTCTCTGAGGGGTTCCTCCCTGCTTCCAGCCTGCTCTGCCATGTGTCCCACGAGCAAGGGGAGCAGCAGGCTCTTGCCAACAGCTGGAAACGTTCCCCTGCCCTGCCAGGGCTCTGCCTGACAGCCAGGCCCTCCCTGCTCTGGGGTCCCGCTGCTGAGTGAGCCCGTGCTGGGCGCTGAGGAGCAGGCAGGGCAGCCCAGCTCCCACACACGTCTCTGCCCTGCAGGTGGACGAGCTGAAGGCCAAGCTGGCGGCCCAAGAGGTGGAGCTGAAGCAGAAGAACGAGGACGCTGACAAGCTGATCCACGTGGTGGGGGTGGAGACGGAGAAGGTGAGCAGGAAGAAGGCGGTGGCCGATGAGGAGGAGCGGAAGGTGGCCCTCATCGCCCGGGAGGTCGAGCAGAAGCAGAAGGACTGTGAGGAGGACCTGGCCAAGGCTGAGCCTGCCCTGGAAGCTGCCCAGGCTGCTCTCAACACCCTCAACAAGGTAGGGTGAGGATTGCCATGGGAACCCAGTGTTCTTCCTCTGCGTGGGGGAGAGGGGCTGTGTCATCTGATGGCCCAAGTTCTGGGCATTGCACTGTCCCTCCTCCAGCTTCCTCCCTGCTGGTGCTTAAGCGTTTAAAAGAAGATTGGATGTGGCACTGAGTGCCGTGGTTTAGTTGATGAGGAGGTGTTGGGTCATAGGTTGGACTTGATGATCTCAAAGGTCTTTTCCAACCTGGTTCTTTCTGTGCTTCTGGGGTTCCTGGTGGAACTCAGAGCACTCATGAGGCTGCACCATGTTCCCCTTCACTCGTTGCCACGAAGAGGAGCAGCCAAAGCTGGTCCAAAGGAAGATGCCACTGGGAAAATGTGTAATCAGGAGATAAGCATTGCTCTGATTGCAGGAGACTGGCTTTGGGAAGACTTTTTGTGCCTTGGAAGGTTTTCCTTCAAGAGTGCTCCAGGGATTCCTGTTTGGAGCCCGAGACTTTGAGATGTGGCACTCGGTGCCGTGGTTTGGTTGATGAGGAGGTGTTGGGTCACAGGTTGGACTCGATGATCTCAAAGGTCTTTTCCAGCCTGGTTCATTCTGTGATTCTGTGAAGTGCCTGAGAGATGGACCTGCAGTTTGCTTTGGTCTGCAGTCCATGCAGTGTCCTGGGGCAGCAGCAGCTGGAAAACCACAGCTGGAAAAGCCACAGTCACAGCAAGGCCTCAAACCACGGCTCAATCACAGCCCTGCTGGGGAACAGGGAAGCACCTTGGAGCCCTCCAGAGCGGGGTTTCTGTTGGATTAGCTTTTGGGACCAGGTAGCTTTGCTGCAGACACGTGTGCTCTGGGTTTCCTTCATGGGAAAGGAAAGGAAAGGAAAGGAAAGGAAAGGAAAGGAAAGGAAAGGAAAGGAAAGGAAAGGAAAGGAAAGGAAAGGAAAGGAAAGGAAAGGAAAGGAAAGGAAAGGAAAGGAAAGGAAAGGAAAGGAAAGGAAAGGAAAGGAAAGGAAAGGAAAGGAAAGGAAAGGAAAGGAAAGGAAAGGAAAGGAAAGGAAAGGAAAGGAAAGGAAAGGAAAGGAAAGGAAAGGAAAGGAAAGGAAAGGAAAGGAAAGGAAAGGAAAGGAAAGGAAAGGAAAAAGGAAAGGAGAAAGGAAAGGAAAGGAAAGGGGAAAGGAAAAAGGAAAGGAAAGGCAAAAGGAAAATGTTTGCCTCTCCCTTAGTTCCAGCTTCGTGCTGGAGCTATAGAATCTCTCATTAGGCAAAGATGGGGGAAGTGCTGGGGTTTTCTCCAGGGAGCTGTAAAGCAGCAGGAGCAGAGCAGTGGAAGCCGTGGTCTCCTTTACCTGCTGGCTGGGAACGTATCAGAGAGCTCGACCTGCTCAATGCCATGAATAATCGACAACGTTTGTATGTGTTTGTACAGCTTCTGCCCAATTATCTCAGTCATCTTCCCTGGGCTGCAGGGTTATTTGCAACATTAATAAGGAACACAGTGAGAAAAGCTGCTGAGTAGAATCCAATAATGAATCCATACAGTCGGTGAGGATGTGGATACGTGGACGTTTCTGTGACACTGCTAAAGAAAAGCAGCCATGGCCACTGTGACGTGTCCAGGCTGTTTCCTCCTCATCTGCTGCACCTTGAACCCACCTTGATTTCTGCTCCTGCGTTTGTGCTGGGAGGATTATCCTTCTGATGCTTTAAATAATCCCTCTTGGTGCCTCCAGAACCCTCCGTAGCCACACCGCTCTCAGGACAGCTGGCTCTGTCAGGGTTAATTCTCTCTGTGTTCCTGACACTTTAAACTTTTCTTTTCCTTTTTATTTTTTCTCCACGTGAGCCAAGAAGTGACCGTGGGCTGGCTCAGCCTGGCTTTGGCTGTGTGGGTGGGACCTGCTGCAGCCCCTCTGTCCCCTGCTGGAATGCCTTTTGCAGGGGCTGGTGGTAGTGAGAGTGACTGAGACCAACCGAGAAGCTATTTAGAGTGTTATGGAGAGATAAGTCCGCACATTTGTGAGATAATTACACATACATGGAAGATAATTAAGGTAATTACTATATGGACCGTGATGAACGGCACGTGGGTTGTGACAGACCCAGTGCAGAGCACCTGCAAAATAAAAAACTGCAAGGCTGGATGTGATAGCGAGTTTGAGAACTTGGGAAATCAGGAGTTAGAGACAAAAATGCCCTTTTGGCTCCTCCAGTGCAGTTTGGCTGCTTGCCCTGTGAGGGTGCCTGGGCTCTCTCTCAGCAGCTGCTGTCCCCGAACCCTGAGGGCTGCAGGACGTGGCAATCAGAGGATGGCTTTGGCATTGGCATCTCAGCTTGGGTAGGGGGGAGCACGAAGGGAAGCTCTGAAGGTTGTTTTAGAAGGCCTGGGGGTTATTTCTATCGATTTCATTCTTATTTATCCCAGTCTCCTGAGAAGGCATAAAACCTCCTGCTGCCCCAGGCGTGTGGGGAGGAGCAGTGTGCTGTGCTGGCCCCAGGTGGGATGTCAGGAGCAGGGAATGGAGCAGCTGCGCTGCAAACAGGCAGAGCAGTGATCTAAAGGCAGCACCGCTGGGGCCGAGAGGAGCCCAATTTATCAGATTGATAGCCCGGGAGCCTGACTCTATTAGTGGCAGAGTGAGAAGAAAGCCCATTCATTTTTACCTAACAACCTTGTTTTCCCCTTTTCAGACCAATCTGACGGAGCTGAGGTCCTTCGGGTCACCTCCTTCTGCTGTCAGCAACGTCACCGCGGCCGTGATGGTGCTGACGGCCCCGGGAGGGAGGATCCCCAAGGACAGGAGCTGGAAAGCAGCCAAAGTGGCCATGGCCAGGGTCGATGGCTTCCTGGACTCCTTGATCAAGTTCAACAAGGAGAACATCCACGAGAACTGCCTCAAAGCCCTCCAGCCCTATTTGCAAGACCCCAAGTTCAACCCCGAGTTCGTGGCCACCAAGTCCTCGGCGGCGGCCGGGCTGTGCTCATGGGTGCTGAACATCGTGCGCTTCCACCGCGTGTTCTGCGAGGTGCAGCCCAAGAGGCAGGCGCTGGACAGGGCCAACGCCGAGCTGGCAGCAGCCCAGGACAAGCTGGCCACTGTCAAGGCCAAAATCGCCGTGAGTGCCCTCGGGGGACCCGTCCCGCCTGTCCCTGCCTGGGGGGAATCCTCTCCTTTGGACAGAGCTGCTGCTCAGCGCTTGTGTTCTTAAGCCGGGGTGGGAATCCAAAGGTTCGGGGGGTTGCAGGGTTTTCTCTCCCTCCTGCTGCATTGGCAGCCCCGAAATCCAGCCCTGTGCTGGGCTGAGCCCCCCAGGGTGGGCAGCAGGAGAGGGGAAAGGGGGGATTCTGCCCCTCTGCCCCTGTGCTCAAGTGAGACCCCCCTGGCAGAGCTGCCCCAGCCCTGGGACCCAGCACAGGAAGGACCTGGAGCTGCTGGAGAGAGTCCAGAGGAGGCACCAGGATGGTCAGAGGGATGGAGCCAGGCTGGGAGAGCTGGGGGTGTTCATCTGGAGAAGAGAAGGCTCCAGGGAGACCTCAGAGCCACTTCCAGTGCCTAAAGGGGCTGCAGGAGAGCTGGAGAGGGACTGGGGACAAGGCATGGAGGAACAGGACACAGGGAATGGCTTCAAACTGAAAGAGGTGAAATTTAGGTTAGATATAGGGAAGGAATTGTTCCCTGGGAGGGTGGGGAGGCCCTGGCACAGGGTGCCCAGAGAAGCTGTGGCTGCCCCTGGATCCCTGAAGTGCCCAAGGCCAAGCTGGACAGGGCTTGGAGCAGCCTGGGACAGTGGGAGGTGTCCCTGCCCATGGCAGGGGGTTGGAGTTGGATTGTCTTTAAGGTCCCTTCCAACCCAAAACATGCTGGGATTTTTTGGCAGGATATTGCTGCTTCCCAAACATCCCCTGTTCCTCTCCAGCCTTGCTCACACCTGAAGAGGAAGGCTAAACAGGAATCCTTATTAGTCCCACCTAATTTTTTAAAATGTAATTTATCTCTGCTCCTGGGTCCTCAGAAAACCCATCCTCTCCAAACCAGTGTGTTCCCAGTGTGCTGCACAGGGCAGGGGACAGGGGCTGGAGGCTGATTCCGTGCTGGGAGCACAGAGCTGAGCTGGCTCCGCGCTCGTTCCCTGCTTTCGCTGGCTGCTCTTGCAGGAGCCTCATTTGTCACGGCACAGCTCCCTGGCAGCACATCGTGGATGTTATTTGGATTTTTGCTACTTAAAAAAAAAAAAAAGAAAAAAAAATTACAAAAACTGTCTGAATAGAAGAAATTACAGCATGATTAAAAGTGCATTTCCACAGAGAGTAGAGTGAGGCCTTTATCGTTTTCCTTCAGAAAATTATCTCTATGTGAAAACACATCCTGCTTGATCCTGCTTTTCTCCCTGCTCCCTCCCAGCACGATAAGAACAGGCTGTGGGAAGCAGCTGCTCCAGAACCTGCCTGGTTTTAGGGTTCTTTGGGATCTCTCTTTGGGAGTGGGATCCCCTCCACGGCCCACAGCAGGGGCAGGGTCCCAGTGAGTGACCAAGGGGCAGCAGGTCCCTCTGCTCCCCTCACCCCTTCCAGCAGCACATCACCCTGTTAAAAACACATCACTCTTTTGATGTTTTCAAGGGCTTATCGTTCTTAAAATGCTTACTACACTTTTTAACTAAAAATACCCAAAAAAATGGAGCTGAACTCTCCGGTCGCCCCTTCCTGCTGCAGATGAAAGGAGGCACCTGAAGCAGGGCTGGATTTAGAGGGCTTTGGTGTCTAATTCTCCCACCTCAGATGTGCCATACAGTGCTGGGGAAACTTTTTTCATCCCTTTATGCTGCTCTTTTCCAAAGCTTTTTACGCCTGAGCTTTTTTTTTTTTTTTCCAATTTTCAAATTTTTTTTTTAAAGGAGTGGGATTTTGTTAAAGAAAATCGCAATCTTTGGGGAGATTACTGGTGCTCCTCTGGCGTGCACTGACAAAACTGCCTGGTTTAGGGGCCTCCTCCTCTCTGCAGATGGGGAATGATGCAGGGTAGCGTGGGATGCATGTGGAGGTATATCCTTATTTCTTTGGGATCTCTTGGAGAGCTTCGCTGCGGCGTGGTGATTCATACCTGCTCACAGCTGGGCCCCAAGCTGCCACACACTCGTTTGTGTTAATAAACGAGAACGTTCTGAGTGTCCAAAACATCGAGGACTTTCTGTCTTCTTCGCCTGCCTGGGAATTGAGTGCTCTGCACCTGGGGCTGGCGGAGGTAGGAGCGAGAGGAGCGTTCACAGCTGCACACAGCTGTACCTGTGTGCCCCTGGTGGGGCCCTGCAGGCCTGCTCTGTCCTGCAGACCGGCTCCATGGATCTATCCCATGGATCCTCAGTTATCAGATCCTGCTTATTATCATATTCCTGTACAGTGGCACAGGATCTACGTGAGCCTTTGTAGGCTCATAGATCCAAGTGCACACAGGGACAGGAACTTTTTGTGTTGTTGTTCCAAGGCAGGTCAAGGAGAGGCTGCTTTGTGTTTGCCAGCATCCAGGAGAGCTGCAGAGCTCTCCAATATAATCCTTTTTCATTTTCGGGTTTGTTTCTAGCGTGTAGCTCGGTGTTAAAGTGATTTACAAGCAGTTTAGCCTTAAGCAGTCTGCATTGGGTGCAGATAAAATCAATTATTACTTCCCTTATCAGAAGTGAAATGCTCCAAGTGCTTGTGGGAGCTGTTGGCTTGGTTTAGATGTGAATGTGAACAGCTCTGTCCAAGCAAAGGGCTCTCTGTTTTTTTCTGCAGGTGCTGTGGCCTCTTCCTGCCCCTCCCAGCCCTGTGACCTGCAAGGGACACGGCCCCACCTCACTGGGGGCTCCTGGCACCCGCTTGGGCAGCTTTCAGAGGAGGACAACTTTATTCATTTGTTGTTCCTTGCTGCAAACAGCGTGAGGGTGTGGTTTGGAGATGGTTCAGACAGAACTCCAGGAGCCCCTTGGGGATTTGAGCACCACTTGGGGGATCAGCAGAACCTCAAGGGCTGGTTGGAGACAAGGGGCTGTAGCACCAGGAAATATCAAATTTGGGTTCCTCAGCTGCCTGCTCGTTGCTCAGCCATAGCACAGGGCTCAGCCAGAAGCCCCCAATAAATGCATTTTGTGTGTCCCTTGCCTCTGCTCTGTGCTGCGGGTGTGAGTTCCCAGCAGTGGCCCAGCCCAGCCCAGGCCAGCCCAGCCCAGCCCAGCTCTGTGCTGGCTCCTGGTGCCAGCCCTGGGTGGCTGAGCTGGGCTGGAGCTTGGCCAGCCCTGCCACAGGGCAGGGCAGCGCAGCTCTGGACAAGGGTTTGCCTCGGGATCCCAGAATGGTTTGGGATTGAAGGGATCACAAAGCCCACCCAGTGCCACCCCTGCCATGGGCAGGGACACCTCCCACTATCCCAGGCTGCTCCAAGCCCCGTCCGGCCTGGCCTTGGGCACTGCCAGGGATCCAGGGGCAGCCACAGCTGCTCTGGGCAGCCTGTGCCAGGGCCTGCCCACCCTCCCAGGGAACAATTCCTTCCCCATATCCCACCCATCCCTGCCCTCTGGCACTGGGAAGCCATTCCCTGTGTCCTGTCCCTCCGTCCCTTGTCCCAAGTCCCTCTCCGGCTCTCCTGGAGCCCCTTTAGGCCCTGGAAGGGGCTCTAAGGTCTCTCTGGAGCCTTCTCTTCCCCAGGCTGGGCACCTCCAGCTCTCTCAGTCTCCAGAGCAGAGGGCCTCCAGCCCTTGGAGTGTCTCCATGGCCTTTTGTACTCACTCCCACAGCTCCACATCGTTCTTCTGTTGTTAAAACCCTGCTGTTCCTGACTTCCTCCCGTTTTTCACGTGCAGCGCCTCGACGAGAACCTGGGCAAGCTCACGGCCAAGTTCGAGAAGGCCACATCAGACAAACTCCAGTGCCAGCAGGAAGCTGAAGCCACAGCCCACACCATCGCCCTGGCCAACCGCCTGGTGAGTGCCGGCAGGGGCAGCTCTGGTGGCACGGGAGGGAGGGGCCGGGGCTGGGCACACAGCACGTCCCATCCTCCTGCGGTTTTGGGAATGTTTCCTCCACTGCAGCAGGTTTCAGCCATGAAAATGCTTTTGCAGTGGCTGTTTCCGTGCATCAGGGCAGCTCTGCTCCTTACGGTGCCATCACAGCTCTCGCTTCCTTCCTGGGGCTTAAGTGTGCGAGCAGGTCCTGATGGGGCAGAACTCTATGAGCCAAAAATGATATCATAAAACCAGAGGTGGGAACACGCCCGTAGCTTTGCAGGCTTTGAAATGACAAGAATTAGAGTGAAAAGCTCTCTAAAAGCCTCAGTGTCCTCCAAGTCAGAACACAGAGGCATTCAGAGAGGGGCCTGCAAGGAACTGGAGAAGGGTTTTGCATCAGGAACTGCAGTGGCAGGACAAGGGAGAATGAGAAAGACTGAAAGAGGGGAAATTTAATTCAGATATATGAAAGAAATCCTTCCCTGGGAGGGTGGGGAGGCCCTGGCACAGGGTGCCCAGAGCAGCTGTGGCTGCCCCTGGATCCCTGGCAGTGCCCAAGGCCAGGCTGGAGCAGCCTGGGACAGTGGGAGGTGTCCCTGCCCATGGCAGGGGTGGCACTGGATGGGCTTTAAGATCCCTTCCAACCCCAACCCTTCCATGGTTCTGCGAGTCTGCGACACCTCATCCCAGGCCAGGCTGGTTACATCTCTTCCCTACCCCATGACCTGGGAAGAGCTCCCATCTCAGCAATTCTGTGATTCTACGCTGCTCAAAATGCATCATTTCTGCAGTGTAGGCAAGGAACTCCTTGCATCCCAGCTTCCTGCTGTGCACTGCAACCATCTCCTGTGTCATCCTGGCTTTGATCTGGGAGCAGGACCTGACAGCCCTCACCGATGGCTCATTTGACATTCAGGACGCGTCACCGGTGTGGCCGTGGGTAGAAATGAGTTCCCAGACTTTGAAACAAACACGTCTGAGGCTGTACAAAGAATGTAACTGAACACGGAGAGCGATGCTTTGGATTGACAAACGAACCTGGGGGAACCAGTCCAGTGCCACGCTGGCATCTCATGAACTTCAGGTGACCTGAGGAAGACGCTCCAGGATCCAGGGGACGGGATCTGTGCACCAGAAAGGGAGGCTGGCTGATGAGTGCTGTTGGTGAGTGGGTGTGTGCCAATGCAGAGGAGGAAATTTAGCGATGACAAACGCTAAACAACGTGCGCAGGGGAAACAAACTGTGATCGTGCAGTTACATGGGTAGGGCCTAATTGCGCTATTATCACTCACAGAAGGACTCTTGGAGCTGTTGCAGAGAGTTCTCAGGAGCACTTGACAGGAGGAAAAAAGACAAATTGAATATTACTAATTAATAGAAAAAACCTCAGGAAACAGAAGTTAAGCGTCATTGTATTGGGCCTGTCAGTGCCTACATCCCACACGTGGTTACCCTGCCTAAGAAGGCTGTGGACAGTCTAGAAGAACTACAACAAAGTGTGTAACCACTTCCACATGAGAAGAGAGGGAATAGATCAGGGCTCTTCGTTTTGGGAAAGGCGTAGAGGGGATGGATGTGACAGAAGCCTCTAAAGCCATGACTGGCGTGCAGAAGGTGGATGGGGAATGGTTGTTCACTCTCTGACATTATCAAAGAGCCAAAGGTAATCGAAGGAGCAGCTTTTAATTTGCTACTTGCCAAATAAAGAGAATTCCAATGACTCCTAGGATCTGAGGTGGGAGACACCTGGCATGCCTTGGACGTATTAAACTGGCAGCAGCGTGCGATCCAAGCAAAGGAGAAGAAAAAAACCTCTCATGGCCTAAGGAGATAAAAAGTAAAATTAATCAAGAGTATGGAAGCACCTCTGAGTATAGTGGAAGGAGTTCCTGCCCATGGCAGGGGGTGGCTCTGGATGGGCTCTAAGGTGTCTTCCCACCCAAACCAGTGTGGATTCTGTGATTCCATGAATCACGAACGAGCTGGGGTGCAGGAGGTCGCACGGCTCCGCAGTCACCATGCCGACTGTCTATGAAGAATTGCAAAAACGATCCCGAGTGATGGAGGGGTGAAACACCAGGTAGATAAACGTAATGTAAAGTACATTGGAAAAACCAGGTTTTACTTCACATGCCCTGTAAGTGATGCTGAGCTGATTGTTATCGCTCGGGAATGAAAGGATGGAGTTAAGAGTGCTGTGAGCTCTGTGCTCCCGGGAGCAGAAAGCCCTCACCAAACCCAAAGCTCCTCTGAAACCGGATATTAGGGTTTATTAGGAAAAGAAGGGAGAACAAAACAGAAAAATCCCCATCTTGCTCTATGAATACTTTCTAAATAAATCTCAAATGTGCGGCATTACCGCCGCCCCCTCTGCTGCACCTCAAAGGCTGGAGGAGAATGGGAAATGGTGCAGAGACAGCAACAATAAAAGAAACCGGATAATAAAGATTGCATCACTCGGAGCAGATAAAGATTGCAAGGAAAATCAAAAGGCTGCTTCTGTGTGAGGAATTATTGAAGAGGCTAAAGCTCTTCAACCTGAAAAGATGACAGCAGAGGGGTACCGAGGGCTTGGAATCCTGAGTGGTGCAGAGAAGCTGGTGCCAGCAGGATTGTTCCCTGGTTTTGCACTGGACGAACGTTTCAGCAATTGAAAAGTTTGGACAGCACATCAAAGGATGTACTTTTTCACAGAAACTCTGGATCTCCTGCCCACGGGATGCTGTAGATGCCAAAAGTTGGGTTGATATCCACAGCAGCTTAGGCTCGGTCACGAAGTCAAAAACCATCAGTGGCGGTTAAGCACAAGGATGCGAGCGCTGGGTCAGGAGGTCCTGAAGGCTGCAGCTGTGGGAAGCTGGAGGTTGTATCCAGAGCTGTGCTTGTGTGTACGGCATTCCCAGGAGCAGGGCTGCTGTCAGCTGCAGGAGGTGGCCCTTGGGTCTGCCCTGCAGAGCTGGGCCTGTGGTGAGGGGTTTCAGAGGAGAACTCGGTAACTTCTGGGCTTGGAAGAGCCTGGCTCCAAGGATATGGAGGTACACGAGGGTGGAAGGAGAGCTGTTTGGTCTGGAGTGTCCACAGGACAACCCACGCCGTAGACACAGCGGTGAGTTTGTGTTGGGAATGCGAAGATGGCTCTGCCCCTCAGCAAGACTCTGCTGGAAAGAAGGACTTGGTCAGGTTGGGAGGTGTGACAGTGAAAGTCAGTGAGGGTCTGCAGGTGTTGCTTTCCCATCCTGGGGATCTGTGCCTGCACAGCAGTTTGAGGTGGCAAAATGGCCCAGTTTAGGGGAATGAGCTGTTGGAGGTGCTCCCAAGGCTTGTCACGGGGATTGGTGTCAGAGCTGGGCCTGTTTAACATTGAACAGGGGCCTGGAAATATGGACGGTGTGGTATCAGCATTCCTTACATGGGGAGGTTTGCAGAAGAGAAGGATATCGAGGAGGTTTTAGTGAAAATGAGAAATATGAAGGAATAGTAACTGTAAGTTCATGTGGACTGTGGACTGAGGAAGAAAAAGAGAAGGTGCTGGTTGGTCCTGGTGACACAGGGGAGCTGTGCCTGCTGTGGATGTGCCCATCGAAGAGGTTTCTCCTTGGCAGCAAGAGACTGATTGTGAATTTCACCCTAAGATCTGGCGTTCTCTCTCTCAAATCCGTGAGGTCAGCTCAAAGCTGGGTTGAGTTTTTCTGGCTCGTGAGCTGAAGACTGCATTCCATTCCTATTTCCAATGGTACCCCAGAAAGCACCAGTGGTCAAAGAAGTGATCTGTGCATGTAGGGGTAATTTATTTCACAAGGAGACGCTGAACCCTCTGCAAAGCCCCAGCCGGACTGTCTGGACATCGGGTGCTGATGAAAAATAGGTACAAGGAAGCATTTTTTTGACAGAATCTGAAGGGAATTGTGATCAAAATCCCACGTACCTGGTGTGATGATAAATTGTGTGAAATACTGGAGGCTGTGGAGAAGAGTGTTCTGTGTGGGAGAGGGTGTGACGAGGTGGGAATCTGTGGCATTAAGGCAATTAACAGCTGATGGGCTTAAATGCCTCTGTAATCCTTCCCTGTGAGGGTGGGGAGGGCCTGGCACAGGGTGCCCAGAGAAGCTGTGGCTGCCCCTGGATCCCTGGCAGTGCCCAAGGCCAGGCTGGACGGGGCTGGGAGCAGCCTGGGACAGTGGGAGGTGTCCCTGCCCATGGCAGGGGGTGGCACTGGATGAACTTTAAGGTCTCTTCCAACCCAAACCATTCCATGATTGCACGAATGATCACTTGGACTTGGGAATTTGCAGGTCGGGGGACTCGCCTCTGAGAATGTGAGATGGGCTGAGGCCGTGAAGGCCTTCAAACAGCAGCAGAGCACCTTGTGTGGAGATGTCCTGCTGATCACAGCCTTCGTCTCCTACCTGGGCTACTTCACCAAGAAATACCGCCAGGAGCTCCTGGACGGCATCTGGAGGCCCTATTTGCACCAGCTAAAAGTGAGTCCTGATTTCCGTGAGAGGCCGCTGTTTGTGGGATTAATGTGGCCGTAAATCCTGGTGCCCCCAGGGGATCCCCCGAGGGAGGGGCTCTCTCAAGTGAGGGACATCACCGAGCTGGACTGAGGATCAGGACGTGGCCATTTACTCCTCTCTGGGGAAAATGTGGTGTCCTTGCTCGGTGCAGTTCCTCCACGTCCACAGGAAAGCCCCAAACACAGAGCCCAGCTCCGCAGTTCTGTCCATGGCCACGAAGGAGGGGGGAATATGGAGAAGGAATTGCTTGGAGCAGGCAGAGCTCGCTGCCAGCTCTCCAGTAGGCTTGGAAAAACTCCAGGTGGTTTTTTTCATTCTGGACACAAGCTCTGGTCGTGCTGGCCGTGCCTCTCAGCTGGTTTCGTCCATGTCATGCTGTTAGGACCAGATGGAGATCATTGTGCTTGAAACTTGTTTAATATTTCGCTAATTTTAACAGGGTCCTCTCCTACAAGTGGTGCCAAGAAGATTTTAAATAAGGTCCCAGTGGGGCAGAGATGCCCAAATCAAAGGGCTGACCAAAGCAGACAGTTCCTTGGGCTGAGAGAGGAAAATCTCATTCTGCATTGCTTAACACTAAGCCAGAAACTTAGTTAGGAGGTGCAATATTGTTCCAAAAATGACCTGACTGTGCTGAGAAATGTCACCACCCTCACAGACAAGAATTCCTTCCCAATATCCCATCCATCCCTGCCCTCTGGCAGTGGGAAGCCATTCCCTGTGTCCTGGCACTCCAGGCCTTGTCCCAAGTCCCTCCCCAGCTCTCCTGGAGCCCCTTTAGGCACTGGAAGGGGCTCTGAGCTCTCCCTGGAGCCTTCCCTTCTCCAGGTGAACATTCCCAGCTCTCCCAGCCTTTGTCCAGAGCAGAGGAGCTCCAGCCCTGAGAGCATCTCCGTGGCCTCCTCTGGACTCTCTCCAGCAGCTCCACATCCTCCTGATGTTGGTGCCCCCAGTGCTGGGGGCAGCTCTGCAGGTGGGGTCTCACCTGATGCGGGCAGAGGGGCAGAATCACCTCCCTCAACCTCCTGGTCCCACTACTGGTGACTCAGAAGTCATTTATCACTTCTTAATTCAGCTAACTTTTCTTGGGATCACTGGGAAGCCTTTCTGTTTCCCTCGCAGGTGCCAATCCCCGTGACCCCGTGCCTGGACCCACTGTCCATGCTGGCGGACGACGCGGCCGTGGCGGCGTGGCAGAACCAGGGCCTGCCGGCCGACCGCACGTCCACCGAGAACGCCACCATCCTGAGCAGCTGCGAGCGCTGGCCCCTCATGGTGGATCCCCAGCTGCAGGGCAGCAAATGGATCAAAGCCACCCACGGCGAAGGGCTCCGGGTGATCCGAGTGGGGCAGAAGGGGTAAAACCATCCTTCTCACGTGCTGACCGTGGGATGTGCCTGCCCGGGGGGTTTGGTGAGCAGGGGACACTCAGAATCTGAGCCAGTCATACTGAGGCAAACCTGCCACTGTATTCGCTCACATTATCTGCTTATTCATTACCAAAATGACAGATTCCTCATTAAATCAAGGGTCTGTTTAGTGCTTGGCTCAGTTTCCATAGAAACTCCTCCGAAGCTGGTGATGGAGTGAGCTGAGGCTGAGTTCGAGTGTCACAGAATCCCAGACAATCCTGGCTTGGGTTGGAAGGGGTCTTAAAGATCATCCCATTCCACCTCTGCCATGAGTAGGGACCTTTTCCACCATTCCAGGGTGCTCCAAGCCCTGTCCAGCCTGGCCTTGGACACTTCCAGGGATGGGGCAGCCACAGCTGCTCTGGGCAATGGGCCTGTGTAGGACTGTGGCATCCTCTGTGGGGCTCATGGCAGGTGTCGTGTCCTGGTTTAGCATCATCCAGGAGGGTGACCAGGGCTTCCTACCTCATGAAGAAAGAGAGGGCTTGGGTATGGAGAGACCAGGTGGGCTGAGGCTGCTCCCACCAGCTGGACGCTCTCACTGCAGCACTCCTGCATGGATCTGGATAAACCTTTCATGGGAAGGCCTTTCCACCCCTGGCTCTCCTCTCCAGTCAGACACAGATTGGTCTTCTGCTGCGTCACCTTGCACCCACTGGTGAGGAGCCCCAGCTGGGGTGGAGCAGCTCCAGTGGAATCCTCATGGAGATGTGCCAGCGCTGGGGTCGTTTCCCAAATACAGAGCAGAGCTCTGGCAACGGGCAAGAGTGACCCAGGCCTGGTGCTTCCAAATTCCCGTCGATTTGGAGACACCTTGGGGTTGCCCATGTTTCCTCCTCTGAGGTTACCCTGGTTGTTTTGCTGATGCCTCCTCTGCTTTCCTCAGAGAAAATAACAGCGAGTTGCTGGGTCTGATTCCACGTGGGATCAAAATAAGGCTCATTTTTCACAACAGCAAATTGCTGCTTCCCAGCCACCTTGGCCACCATGCCTTGCAGTTGCTCAGAGCTGTCTGGGGAATAGCAGGGATCCCAGAAGAGGCACCGAAATCTGAACCTGCAGCATGGAACCAGAGGAACAGCCCCTGTAACATCCCTGCTGTGCAAACACAACATCCCTTTTCCCCCTCTCTGGCCACACTTTGGGCTGGCAAAGGCTTTAAAGAGGGGAATTTAGGTGTTTTGCTGTGATGTCTCAGAGCTGAGGACTAAAAAACACCATCAGTGCCCCATTACAGTAATTCGGGGAACGTTTCATCCTCTGGGAGATGGAGCTTTTTGCTTTCAACTGCTGGAAGAGGTCTAAACCCATGCAGAGGGCCCACCTTCAGGAAGGTGCTGCTGTGTGGGCAGCTCTGGGGGCAGCTCTGTCATTCTCTCCAACTTCCTTTGTGTAAAATACCCCCGGACTCAGAAAATTCGGGGCTGCTCATCAGGGGTGAGGGTTGCACTGGGTCGGCATATTCCTCTAAAAGTCTGGCCTAAAGGTCACTCCAGACTTTTGTTTCAGATCTTTCTGTCACACCTTGAGGTTCCCAAGCTCTCTGGCTTAGACAAGGAGTACGAATTTTGACCAGTGGATTTAGCTGAGGTGATTCAGTGTAACAGTGATGGTGGAGAAGTACCCGGAGCATCCTCCCCTCCTGCCCTGGGTCCTGCTCCCCTCTTGGCAGAGGAGTTGAGTGAAGGGCAGAGCAGCCCTGAAGGACACAGCCCAGGCACCTGACCCTGCCCTTACATCCCAAAGCTGAGCGTCCCCATTTCACAGCCGGGCACTGAGCAAAGGGTTCCGTTTCCTTGTGAGGAAAGAAGTTGTCCTGAGCGTGACCCTAAACCCTGGGCACAATGGGGCTGAAAGCTGCCCTTCGTCCTTGCCTTTGTGCAAGATGAACTGCACCAGTGGGCTCTGGGGGAAGCAAAGTTTGAGCTGAAAATAACTCCAGGTTGTCCCAGCTTTAGCTCACGGCTGCCCAGACTCTTCCTGGGACAGACTCAGTGGTCGCTGCTTGCCCTTGGAAGGTCTGGGTCCTCATTCTCTCTGTTGGACAGCCAGAACCCTGCCAGTGCCGCTTTCTGCACCAGGCACTGACACCACCTCACCCCTCTTTCTCTCTCCAAATGCTGGCACCTGCCTGTAGCTGCCACCGCAGTGA
Organism: Mohoua ochrocephala; assembly: GCA_013398855.1. Lineage (NCBI taxonomy): Eukaryota > Metazoa > Chordata > Aves > Passeriformes > Acanthizidae > Mohoua > Mohoua ochrocephala. The sequence continues at coordinate 106,723 of VZTA01029453.1, forward strand.
GGGTCCCCTCTGTGCCCTCCTCACTGAGAGTGTCACATCCTGCTGTGCTGCAGGAGGCACCAGTGCTGTTTCCCACAGGTATCTGGACATACTGGAACAAGCCCTGGCTGCTGGAGAACTGGTTTTGATTGAGAACCTGGAGGAATCTGTGGATCCAGTGCTGGGGCCATTACTGGGGCGAGAAACAATCAAGAAAGGCAGGTGAGCTTGGGGGGCTTGGGGGCATGTCGGGCTGGGGGCTGGGGGCTGTTGTGCTCTCTGTTCCTGCCCTCAGACCGTGGGTGCTCACACCCAGCAGCATTAACACCCTGCCTTCAGCAGGGAGGGCATTTTAAATCAGGCAATCACTGGTAATTCAGCCTCAGAATGGCTTGGAAATCAACCTGGAGTTCCCATTTCATTCACAGCATCATTCAAACCTCGTGTAAGAGAGAGACCTGTAATTCTCCCATTGTACACTGACCTTGGGCTCTGTAATTGGTTGTTCTGACGCCGAATTATTACCAAAATAGCTGCTGCTGTTGTGAAGTAGAAGTAGCCTTGAATTTTAGCAAACACCGCACAGCGTTTAGAAATGCGGCTCCAGGTTTCAGCATCAAGGATATCAAGTGTTCCTTAATGAGGGCAAGTTCTCATGGCAGCTGCTGGTCACCTCCAGCCAAGAGGAGGTCAGCGAGAGAGGCAGCCGGGGAGCTCTTCTTCCTCGAGTTCTTTGAGGATTATTTCCTTGCTCGCCTAAAACCTCCCAGGGTGCTGGAAACCGGTGGGCAAGGCAAGCTGTCCGCAGAGTGTGCAGGGGAAACCATCCCGGGAAGGGTGGCTGAGCATGGCTTTGGCTGCAGGATTGGAGGGGCAGGACTGGTCCCAGTGCAGGACTGAAATGTTTGGAGCATGGTGAGAGGGGGCGTTCAGCAGGGAGGGAGCAATCCTGAGCCCCCCTCCTGTGGAACACTCAGGCATCCCCTTGTGGGGCTGTGCACCTCTGCGCTCGAAACTCCCTGTGAGATCACGTCTTCCCTAACAAAGGGCAAATAAGTCATAAATCACAAAGAAAGTCCCTGGGTTTCGTGTTTCCAGGCCCTGAGCCCAGACTCCAGACAGATGCTGCCACTCCCAGAGCGGGAACGGTTTTGCTGTGGGGTCTGGCAGGGTCTCTGGTGCTGCTGTGAGCTGCCTGTACTGGGAGATTTCCACCTCTAAAAGCAATCGAGGGGGCCAAGAGGGCACCCAGCGAGTGATGTTGGACTGAGAAGCGTCTTCAAACTCCCTTGAGAACATCACCATTCCCACAACAGTGACTAATGAAAAGCTCTGTGCTGAGAGGCTTTTCCTCCCCGTAACTCCAGTTTTAGGCAGAATTCAGCCTCTGCCCAAAGCCAGCAGAGTTCATGGTCAGACCGGTTGTGCCGCTGCTGGAAAATCGGAGCCTCCTTAAACAGGATCCAAAATTCAGGGGACACTCTCTGGGGTTCTTACCCTAAATCAGAAGCGATTCAAGTGTTTCCAGTATGAAACATTCTGCTTAAATACTGATTCCTGTGAGGAGTGCCAAGCACCTGGCACTGCCACTGCCCGGGACCACCCCCTGTCCTGTCCTGTGGTGACAACTCCTGGCACACGCTCCTGGCTGATGCTCCTTTTGCTGGAATTCCAGGTACATTAAGCTTGGGGACAAGGAGTGTTCCCTGCACCCTTCCTTCCGCCTGATCCTGCACACCAAGCTGGCAAACCCCCACTTCCAGCCCGAGCTGCAGGCCCAGTGCACCCTCATCAACTTCTCCGTCACCCGCGACGGCCTCGAGGAGCAGCTGCTGGCGGCCGTGGTGCGCACGGAGAGGCCTGACCTGGAGGAGCTGAAGGTCAGCACCTGGGAATGGTCACTGGAAGGAAGTAGAAATCAGCATTATTATTATTATTATTGTTATTGTTATTGTTATTGTCATTATCTTTATTGTTATTGTTGGTCTACATCAAGAGGCCTGACCTGGAAGAGCTGAAGGTCAGCACCTGGGAATTTACACTGGGAGCAAGAAAAAAACAGCATTAGAATAGTTATTGTTATTATTATTATTATTATTAATAATAATAAAAACAATAAATTATTATTGTTATTGTAATTGTTATTGTTATTGTTGTTATTATTATACAATGAGAGGCCTGATCTGGAGGAGCTGAAGGTCAGCACCTGGGAATTTACACTGGGAGCAAGTAAAAATCAACATTAGAATCGTTATATTATTATTACTATTATTATTATTATTACTATTATTATTATTATGGTTGTTATTATTACTACTACTATGCAAGAGGCCTGACCTGGAGGAGCTGAAGGTCAGCACCTGGGAATCTTCATTGAGAGAAAGTAGAAATCATCAGTAGCATTGTTATTATAACTACTATTATTATTATTAATGTTGTTATTATCATTATTGTTATTATTATTGTTGTTGTTGGTCTACACCAAGAGGCCTGACCTGGGGGAGCTGAAGATCAGCACCTGGGAGTTTACACTGGGAGCAAGTGTTACAATCATCATTAGCATAAAACATTTTTATTTTTATTTTTATTTCTATTTTTATTTTGATTTTTCAGAACAAACAGCATTTCACATGCCAGCTTGCAGAGATTGTTGAGCTCATCGCAACATCAGATTTCCCTTGTGTGACAAACATCGAGGGTTTCTTTCCTTCAGCCTTCTGTTTTCTTGGTGCTTTGAGATCCCTTGTACTGCACTTCCAAGGTTTTTCTCCCCAAAATTCCCTTTGTTGTCCTCTTCCTCTTGTGACTGAAAGCTGAGATTCTCATTGCATCTGGTTTTTTTCTGGACTTCACAGATTCAATTTTGGAGGCAGGATTAATCTCACCTAATTTCCAGCATTTATGGTAAAGGATTCTCTCTGTAAATATTGTGAGGCTGATAATGATATTTTTCTCTTCTGGTTCTTCCTCCCACTCCATTGTAACAGGCCAAAATATTTTCTCTCTCTCTCTTTAACAAGTAGGGCTTTAATTTCGAGGTAATTTTATAAAGAAAATCCTCCCTTCTGATGACACCTTTAACAATGCAACAAATATGTATCATATTAAATATTTTCTGAGAGTGGGAACAAATTTACTGCACATGTTCAGTCAGGCCAGGCCAGTTCTGTAATAATCTTTCCACTTAATGAGGTTCTGAAGTACCTTAGCTGGGCAGCCTTAATGATGCATCGAGGCTCATGTGCTAATGAGCCAAAAAATGGCACCAAAACCGCGCAAAGAGCTGATTTAATGTGTGAGCCAGGGGTGCTGCGCTGGGGCCACGAGGGACACGGAGCCCAGCACGATTCCTGGGGGATGGCGTTTTCCTCACCTGGGAGAATATTGAGTGATTTCTCTCGGGCGCCGCAGCAAGGTAACACCAGAGCCACCAGCTCTGCCCTCCTTCTCACCCAGTCCCATCCTCCTACAGCCCCGCTGCCTCGGGGAGGAGAGGACCAGCCCGGTGTTCCCGATGTTCTGCTGGATGGGGAACAGTCACAAAACCCGTTCCCTGCCGGGCTAAGAGCAGAGCTGCGTCTCCTTGGGGGCAGTGAGGGGTGGCAGTGCCACCCGTGACCGGGGGCTGGCCAGGGGCTCAGGGCTGCCTTTTTCTGGTCTGAAAATGGAGAGCCATACACGGTGAAAGGGAAAGGGGTTTTTCCCTCGGTGTTTATTTAGGATCCTTGGTGCCCCACACCGTCCCAGTGGAGCGCGCCCAAGTGCCCCCGGAATGCCCCCACCCCATAAATCGTGTGTACAACTCACAGGCCTTGCAAATCAGCACATCTATCAAAGATTGCCCAGGGAGAGACTCGAATGGATCCCCCGTGCTGAGGAATCTCCCTCCTGGCTGGGCCTGTCTCAGTTCCCAGGGTGTGTTCCAGAGAGGCCCTTGGTGTCTGGGGCTGTCTGACCCTCAGCCGCGGCTCCCAGGGTGTTTGGGCTCCTGGCTGAGCGGGACACGGGGTGTGAGACTGAGGGAGTTACAGGGGTGGGGGCTGAAAGCACGGGGCTTGGAGCACCCTGGGATAGTTGGAGGTGTCCCTGCCCGTGGCAGAGGGTGGAACACAATGGTATTTAAAGTCCCTTCTAACCCAAAGCATTTTAGGATTCTATGAAAACACAGGGGATTTTTTCCCCCTCTGGTTTGTGATGTTGAAATAACACAACAAAACCAGAAGGGGAAAGGAAAAGTGTGGCTGCTGTGGCTGAGCTTGGGAGGCTCTGGCAGTGAATCCTGCAGAGCTGGCCTGGAGCTCTGGGGAAGTTTTTTCTCCATGGAATGAAGTTTGGAAGGCTCTGGGAATAACCTGTTTCCCAGAAGCAGCACTTTTAAACATCAGCTGTGAAATACCATCTAATGAGCTACACTGCAGAAATAATGAACGATGACCTTGCTGTGCTGCAAACCTTGGCAGGGTGAGGCTGCAGCACCCACAGGTGCTGGGGGGCACCCGGTCTGGGCTTCTGAGGGTGCTCCCAGACCCTGTGTGGGGATTACAGGCAGTTGGAACAAAAATCCACCCCCTCCTCATGAATAACTCCAGGGCTCACAGTCCATGGGCTGCAAAAAGAGCTTGCAAAATGTCATTTTTCAAGGCATGCTATGCTCGAATGACAGCAACGCACATAATTAGCCACGTTAGTTTTCTGGTTCAAGACTTGTGAAATATTCACTACCACCAGGAGCAAATTCCTGTGTGTAAAGCCCGGAGAAGAGGCCTTTAAAACAGCCCTTTGCAGCTGAAATACCAAAGCAGACACACTCCGGTGCCTGCTCAGCAGAGCTGCAGTTAACGTGGAACGAGGGTGTGCATGGAATTTCAGCCCGTACACTGAAAGATGAGTTATTAATGAAAGAGTCCCTTAATCTGCTGGAAAACCTCTGACAACGGGGCGAATCCTACGGGCTCAGTCCTGAGTGGCGGGGTTGGGAGAGGCACAGGGTTTCACATTTCTCCTTGCTGGGGCTCCTCCAGACCCTCCAGGGGGACATGTTTCCCCAAAACTCTCTTTGGAGCATTAGATCCCTTGGCTTGGGGCACTGAGTCTGCCATGTGCCAGATGCCCAGGATTTGTCTCAGTTCCACGTGCCCCATGCCAGGTGTTTCACAGAGCTGCTGAGTTTTGCAGGGCTATAAAACACCCTTCTGCAAGTTCCTTGAATTGCTGGGTTTGTGTCACTTGGGTGCAGTCTGGGTGTTTAAAGTGAGTGTCACCATAGCAGGGGTTAGCACTGACTGCACCAGGCTCAGACCAGCGTCCCAATCAGAGCTTTCCCACAGGGTGTTTTCTGTGAGAACTCTAAAAATAGGTGTTCACAATAGGGACGTGCTGGGGAATGCCACGATAAACCTGAGAGCCAGGAGTTTTCTCTGAGCAAACACCCAGAATAGGGCAATCACATTTCAGGGCAGAAAGCCTGTCCTGGAGGAGCAGTTCAGGAAGGAGCCCGATGAGAGGCTTTGTTTGCACCATGAACAGAGTTAATGCCTGGTGCTCCTGCAGGGCAGAGGGAGGTGGGACCGGTGCCTGCAGAGAATGGAGGGGGCACTTGGGAGACGTGGGAAGAATTTGCTCTGTAATTCAGCAATCTGCCCGTGGCACGGGATGGTTGTACTGGCCTCAGTCTGCTTTCCCATCTTTGTGCAGGTCCAGCTTTAGCCCAGTAAGCCACTGGTCCCAGTGGGATACAAATGGGAGCAGGATAGGAGAGGCTGTGGCTTTGCCCTCGGTTCTGAGCCTGAGATCTCCTCGTGCTCACCTTGGGACCTGAGGGACTTTGCTGCTGGTTTTGCCACCAGGTTTTGGCCCCGTGGCCCCCGTTGCTGGTGTGACTGGTGTGGTGTGGAGTGGCAAGAGCAGAGGTTCAGCAGGAGGGGTGAGGAGCAGCAGGGACCCTCCAGGCTGACGTGACCCCAAGAAATGAGGCACAAAGGCACAGGGTGTGTGTTTGAGATGGGGATAAAGGTCTTTTCTTCCTGATTCATTCCCAGCATTTTCCTACATTCCTAGAAAAGGGCTCCGTTCTCCTGGTGCTTCCTGTGCTGTTCCAGGTTTCTCTGAGCTGACAGCTCGTTGGGTAAGGAGTGATCCCAGATTCCAGAACTCTGCCCTTTCCCAGGAGGTGCAGAGAGCAGGAATAAGCACTCCTGGGCTATGGCAGCTGTCAGTGGGAAGCCTGTTCCCGTGTGAAGGTGGTTAATCTTTATTTTACCACATCCTTTGTGGCTAAAACCTCCTGAATTTCTTACTTGCAGTCAGATCTCACAAAGCAGCAGAATGGGTTCAAGATCACCTTGAAAACGTTAGAGGACGACTTGCTCTCTCGGCTGTCATCAGCATCTGGGAATTTCCTGGGAGACACAGCGTTGGTGGAGAACCTGGAGACCACGAAAAGGACAGCTGCAGAGATCGTGGAGAAGGTACAAGGACGGTGACAGCCTGGAGAAAAGCATGTCTGTGATCCTCTAAGGATTTCTGGGTGGGATGAAACCTCTGCTCTGCCCATCTCTGCTCCTTCTGCTGAGCAGAGAATAGGAATTGGCATAAATTGCAAATGCTCTCTGTTCTGGAGAGCTCCAGGCCATTGAGTTCTTTGGAGCTTTTTTGTGTTAAATGACCTGTTTAAGACCAAGAGAAAACATTGGTGCCTGATGTAAAGACAATAAAATTTACACACTGTATCAAGGCAGCTTTAAACTGTTCCAGCATAATCCTGGGTACATCACACTGCCTCAATTAGGCTGGATTTTAGTACTGACCAGGGACTGGAATCTGGTGAGTTTGTGATCTCGAGTAAATCTGATATAACTCAGGTGTTTCATACCCTTCCACTCCTCAGAGTATAAATCAGCACTTGTAGGAGCTGTGTGAGCACTGCCTCCTGCCCAGCTCTCCTTGCTGGCTGCAGGGGTTAGGCAAAGGCACAGAGGATTGTCCCTGCCACTGAGGGAACGTGGGAAGTGTGGTTCCCACCCTAGGATTGTCCCAGGACCCAGGTGTGGCCGTTCAGCTGCTTCCCTCTGCAGTGCCCCCCTCTCCAGAGCCTGCACTTGTCCTCCCCCAGCCCCTGGCCAATGTTTCTGCCTGGCTGGGGCTGGAACTGCCCCTCACCTCCCAGCCAGTGACCAAGAGTGATCCTCCCTCCACGTTAAAAATCGGAATTATTTTCCATTTGTGGTGCATTCAGCTCCCTGGGGAGGGGTTGCTTGAACCCCCGGAGCGGGTGTTGAAGGGATTTTTGGACATGGAGAGCTTGGCATCTCCCCCTTGAAGTAGGTGGTTTTGAAGTGCTTCACCTTCCAAACCAGCAGGAGATGAATTTTAGAGTTTGCACCTGGATTTTAGGAGTTTGTTCCCACCTGGAAGGCTGTGGAAGAGGCCTGTTAGAGGCTCAAGACAAGCCTCACTCTAGTTTTGGTCTGTCTACCCAAAGGAAGGCGTTCAGCCAACATTTTCCTTCCGATGGAAGTCCTCCCTGCTCTACAGATGAAGAGCATCTGTCTGCCCCACCTCTGGCTCTGAGTCTCAGCAGGGGCTGTGTGATGCTGTGCTGGCTTTTTCTGCCACAGAAAGCCTAGGAAGGGCTGGAGAGGGACTTCTTGCAGTGATAGGACAAGGGGGGATGGCTTCAAGCTGAAAATAGGCAGATTTAGATCAGACGTTAGGAAGAAATTCTTGGCTGTGAGGGTGGGGAAGCCCTGGCACAGGGTGCCCAGAGGAGCTGTGGCTGCCCCTGGATCCCTGGCAGTGCCCAAGGCCAGGTTGGACGGGGCTGGGGGCAGCCTGGGACAGTGGAAGGTGTTGCAGAGTGGAACGAGATGAGCTTTAAGGTCCCTTCCAACCCAAACCATCCTGGGGTTCTGGTATCCCATTGCATGGTTTGCTGAGCTGGCTGGGTCAGCAGTGCCTCAGCATCTCCTGGCCATGCTGTAAGACATGCCTGTCCTCAGCCAGCGACTAAAATAAACCCCAGGAGGCTCAGGGATGTCACTTCACGCTGCTGAGGTGGAATGAAAGAGCGAACAGGACCCAGGTGATGATGGGGTGCTGTATCTGCCAAGAAGATTTCCACATGTCCCTCCCAGCAGCTGCCTGGTGAGGTGGGAGGGTTTGGTGCTGATGCCTCAGGTTTTAACATTTCTGTGTTTCAAACCCTGCCCTGCCTGGTGTGTGACTCTGCAGTTCCTTGTGCCCTGGCAGCTGCTGTTCTCTCCTGCTGCTCACACACAACAAACCTCTGCAGGCTCCCACTCCAAGGACACCGGGCCCCAAAGGTGTCAACTCAAAGCCTCTCGAGGGGGGCAAACTCGGGCTGATTCCATCATGAACTGAGGTGATCACTGGAGAATGAACCCTGAGATGCAAATGAACCAAACTGATCAAAGTGGGAAGAACCCGTGAGCCAGGGTCCATCTGGGGTGGAGCCTCTGGACTGCCCAGGGTGAGCCTTTGAAGGCCTTCAAATAAATCCCTCCTTTTATTCTCTTCATTCTTGTCTGGTCTCTGTGGTTTAGGTGGCCACTTAAGGCACCAGTGCTGCTGAGGACAGGCAGCAAAGAGCTGTTATAAAATAGCAGCTCTCAGCCCTGGGGAAGCTGCCTGAGAGCAGCACCGGGGCTGCTCAACCCAGGGTTGTTAATGACCTGCACAGGAGGGGGGGGGCAATTAACACGAGAAACTCATTGATGAGAAAATCAATTCCAGTTTAGCAAAGAGCAGGGATCCTGGGGAGACGTCTGGAGGGGACTCAGGAAATCGGGGGATTGGGGAATGGGGTGGAAAATGCAGTGAAAGGGAAGATTCCAGAGGGGGAGGAGGATGCTGGGGAGGGCAGCTCCAGCCTGGCAGGGGCTGGTCCCGTGGCGGTCACTTGCAGGTTGCCCTGGTGACTTTGTGGCCAGTGTCCCCCCTCCCAGGGCTGCACCCCCTGCACAGGGGTGTTCTGACAGGAATTCTGTTCATGTTTCCCTGCAGGTGCAGGAGTTCAAGGTGACGGAAGCCAGGATCAACGAGGCCAGGGAGCACTACAGGCCCGCGGCCGGCCGCGCCTCCCTGCTCTACTTCACCATGAACGAGCTCCACGCCATCCACCCCATGTACCAGTTCTCCCTGAAGGTATCTGCCCTCCAGGGGGGCCCCTGGGGGGCTGCTCTCTCTTCGTGGGGTTCATCAAATCGGAATCACAGAATCACAGAGTCACAGAGTCACAGAATCACACAAGGCTTGAGCTGGAAGGGCCCTTAAAGCCCATCCCGTTTCACCCCTGCCATGGGCAGGGACGCCTTCCCCACTACCCCAGGTTGCTCCAAGCCCTGTCTAGAAAAAGTTACAGTTTTAATGTTTTATTAAATGGACAACCTGTTTTTTTCATCATATAAGAAAGGAATTTCGGGGGATGGAGGGTTAAATGAGCATCCTGCTCTACAGCTTCTTCCAAACGATTTCTTACCTTGACAAGTGACCTGGAAAAAGGAATTGAGGAGAGACTACAAAATGTTGAGCCTCATCCACAAAGCAGCTTTTCCTTTTGATATCCGCGACTCGTTTGTTGAAGTAATTTTATCAGAAAAATGTACAGAGCATCTTTTGTGCCTCTTGAAAGATTCATCCCTTACCCATACATAATAGATACGGGGGTTCCTGAGGTTTCACCTCCAATCTGTGTCTCCCATAGTTAGTTTGTTTTATGTTTTCCAGTGAACATTAGCAGCGTGTATAAATACATAGAAAATTATTGGGTGAGATGTTTTTATCTAATGAATTTTGATGACAGATCATAAAGCATTGTGTAAAGACGCACGGGGATGATTTTAGAATACTTGCCACACAGCTGGGAGCCCGTCATAAATTAGAACACAGAGATTTATGTGCTGCTCTGCAGCACGTTTTAACGCAATTTTAAGAAACGTTAAGCAGGAAAATGCATTCTGCAACCATTTAATAATGCATTAGGTATCAATGTTACTTTAATTTGTCGAGGCATCATTTTTCCTTTGTAGAACCCTAAAAATGAGGCTGCCAACACAGTCATGCCTTGTCCAGTTGGTGCCATCAATGTGTCTTGGGCTGGTTGTTTCCTTCAGCTGAGCCCAGCACATGGAGCCTTTGCAATGCTAAGCAGGACTTGGGCTTTTCTTTTCTCCTTAATTTCCTTTTTCCAGTTGCATTTGACAATTTGCTCGCGCTTTTAATTCGGATGGCTCTGAAAGGTTTTTGTCTTTTCTCATTTGGATCAGAAATGCTGTTGCAATAATCCTTAATCTCTTACATAAGAGGGTGCTCCATGCAGACACCCACCCTTGAGGGGACTTCACTGGCTGCTTCAGCTCACTGCCACTGCTCCCTGCCCTCCTCAGCCAGTCCTTTGCTGGATCCAGACAGTGAGACACTCACAGGACTTTTAAAAATTTATTATTATTATTATTATTATTAGGAATTGCTCTTCTCTGAGTTGAACTATTTCTGCAATGGGAGATGTGCTTTCCTCCTCTGCTCCACTCTGGCGAGACCCCACCTGGGGTAGTGTCCAGGTCTGGGGTCCTCAGCACAGGAAAGATGTGGACATGATTGGGCAGTCCAGAGGAGGCCACGGATATGATCCAAGAGCTGGAGCCAGCTGGGAGAGCTGGAGAAGAGAAAACTCCAGGGAGACCTCAGAGTCCCTTCCAGTGCCTAAAGGGGCTCCAGGAGAGCTGGAGAGGGACTTGAGACAAGGGATGGAGGGACAGGACACGGGGAATGGCTTCCCACTGCCAGAGGGCAGGGATGGATGGGATATTGGGAAGGAATTGTTCCCTGGGAGGGTGGGGAGGGGCTGAAATGGATTTCCCAGAGAAGCTGTGGCTGCCCCTGGATCCCTGGCAGCGCCCAAGGCCAGGCTGGACGGGGCTTGGAGCAGCCTGGGGCAGTGGGAGGTGTCCCTGCCATGGCAGGGGTGGCACTGGATGGGCTCCTGTTGGAGTTTTTCCCATGGAAACCATTCTGGAGTCTGAGTGTCCTTTGGGAACTCCACCATCTGCTGGCTCAACATCTGCAGAGAAAGTGGCCTGTGTCCCAATGGGCACAGAAACATCTCCTGGATCCTCGTGTCGGAGTTCCCTGTGCCCTATCTGTGCCCCAGGGGAGGTCACCACTGCCAGGCTCTGTGTCCCCGAGGAGCAGCCACAGGCAGAGCCAGGGGCTGCTCTCTGTGTGTTCCCTGGGATGCAGCACCTGAGTTGGCATCACTGTGACCCCTCAGGGGCACCCGGGGGGTGCAGAGGGCATCTCCCACTCCCCATCCCCGCTGTGTCTCCCCTCCCAGGCATTCCACGTGGTGTTCCAGAAGGCCATCGAGAGGGCAGCTCCAGCTGAGAGCCTGGCAGGGCGGGTGCTGAGCCTCACAGACAGCATCACCTTCTCCGTGTTCCAGTACACGGCCCGGGGGCTCTTCGAGAGGGACAAACTGACCTTCAGTGCCCAGCTCACCTTCCAGGTACCAGCGCCACCTCGGGCAGTTGTGTGCCAGGGTTCGGTGCCAGAGCAGCCCATGCAGGGGCTGGGGGCTTGACTGTCTTCTCTGCCTCTCTTGGAATCACAGAATCATCCAGGCTGGAAAAGCCTTCCCAGACCATTGAGTCCAACCTGATCCCCACCTTGTCCCCAGCCCAGAGCACTGAGTGCCACATCCAGGAATTCCCTGGACACCTCCAGGGATGGGCACTCCAAACCTCCCTGGGCAGCCCCTGCTGATGCCTTAAGTGGCCACCTAAACCATAGAGACCAAGAATGAAGAGAATAAAAGGAGGGATTTATTTGAAGGCCTTCAAAGGCTCACCCTGGGCAGTCCAGAGGCTCCACCCCAGATGGACCCTGGCTCACGGGTTCTTCCCACTTTGATCAGTTTGGTTCATTTGCATCTGTGCTGGTTTGGAAACAAACCACCAAGAGACTCTAAGTCAGAAATACAATTTAATAGAAAAAGAAATAAATAAATGAAATAGTATGAACAAAAAAAGAGAAACCACCGACAGAGTCGGAATACAACCTGGCACCCTGTCAGTCAGGGTGCTGGTAGCAGTCTAGACGAAGTGGTGATCCTGAAGAGAAGGTCTGGTCTCCGCCTGAAGATCCAGTAGTAGCTCTTGTCCTCTGGAAAACCAGCAGGTCAGGGCCCCGTGGTGTTTGAAAGCTCAGCTTATATCCAGGATGGAATGCTTGGCTCCTCCCCCTGGGCGGAGCAGCTCACAATGGGATAATGTGTGAGACTCGATGGCCCATTAACAGAAGATATCCCCTAAAGGGAGGATGGGTCACGGGAGAGATAAGGAACCCTGCCCCACCTGGTTTCAACAGCTGGCCCATTAACAGAAGATAGTCCAGAGGGAGGAGGCAAAGAACACCACCCCACCTGGTTTCAACAGCCCACGAAGATGGTAATAGAATACAATGCAACCCAGGACAGCATCTCAGGGTTCATTCTCCAATGATCACCTCAGTTCATGATGGAATCAGCCCGAGTTTGCCCCCCTCGAGAGGCTTTGAGTTGACACCTTTGGGGCCCGGTGTCCTTGGAGTGGGAGCCTGCAGAGGTTTGTTGTGTGTGAGCAGCAGGAGAGAACAGCAGCTCCCAGGGCACAAGGAACTGCAGAGTCACACACCAGGCAGGGCAGGGTTTGAAACATAGAAAAGTTAAAATCTAAGGCAGCCCCTGCCAAGGCCTGAGCACCCTTTCCATGGAGAAATTCCTGCTGGTGTCCAACCTGAGCCTCCCCTGGCCCAGCCTGAGGCCGTTCCCTCTCCTCCTGTCCCTGTTCCCTGCCAGCAGAGCCCGACCCTCCCCGGCTGCCCCCTCCTGTCAGGGACTTGTGCAGAGCCACAAGGTCCCCCCTGAGCCTCCTTTGCTCCAGGCTGAGCCCCTTTCCCAGCTCCCTCAGCTGCTCCTCCCAGGATTTATTCCTGCCGATAACAGGCACAGATGCTGTGTTGGATTTGAATTATGCTGACATAGGTTGTGTGAGAGAGGAATTCCTGCTGGCAGGACCTGGAAAAAATGGCAAAGCAAACTGGCCAAGAAGGCTTCTTGCATTTAACCTAAAGAATTGCTCCCTGCAGAGCTGCTGTACCACGTCCACTGCGTTTGTGTAATTTTTAGGGTACAACCTGGCCCTGCTGCCAGGGCCTTCTCCTCAGGGTGCTCTCCACCCACCTGGATCTCAGCCTTTACCACAAAAGTTGGTTTTCCCAACTTTTTCCCTGTTCTGTTGCCAATCTCCACTCATTCCTGGTCCTCTTTTGGGACACCCAGAGCACCTTCATGGTGTGTCCATCACACCCTTCCAACACGGGGCACCCTGTACAATTTAGCCACACATTTTTCAAGCACCTTAATTGAATAAGTAATCTGCTGGAGTTTGTTGCTGCTCTGGATCCTGGCTGCTCTAGGATATCTCGTTTGTTTGGAATTGCAGATTCTTCTGATGAATAAAGAGATCAACCCAGCAGAACTGGATTTCCTGCTCAGATACCCAGCGCAGCCCGGAGTCACGAGCCCTGTGGAGTTCCTGTCCGATCACTCCTGGGGAGGAATCAAGGTACCTGAACCACGGGAAATCAGTTCCCCTTATCTCCTCTAAAAGCCCCTTAGCCTTTCAGGTGGGTCCTTGGGGCAGCTGGTGAACAAAGTTCTGCCCATACATGAGGGGCAGCACAAAAAGGCCACAGAAATGAGGAGTTCTGTGGGTCCAACACTGATTTTGAGAGCTCTTCCCTGTGTGTCCCCAAGAAGATGGTTCTTCCCTCTGAGAGTTGGGCTTCTCCCTGTTAGACCAGACTGAGAATACCCTCAGGGCTTTGTGGGTGTGGTTTGTGAAGGACATGGAGATGCCCCTGTATTTGGGAAGAAGTGGGAATTGCTGCAGGGATGTGCTGGGGTTGGAGCAGTGACAGCTGCCAGACCTGCAGGGGAATGGGAATGGGCAGCTCTGGCACCTGCCACGGGTTTGGAGTGAGAGGGGAGGAAGAGCATCCCAAAGAAATGACATTTATCCCATCCATGCTCCTCTTTGTCAACAAATGTGAATCGTGCTGGGTTTGGACCTGATCCAGCAGGGTGGGATTTGTTTTCTGGAAAGGGTCCAAATATTCTCCACCTTCGGCCTGTTCATTCACACCTTACTGGAGCTGGGATTGTGTCCCTTGTCTGGCTGTGGTGCTGGTCAGTCTCTGGCTCCTGTGGTGGTGTAAGGATCAGTTCTATTTACAGCACGTTGCCTCTGTGGGACCTTTTCCTGGTGCTGTGAAGTAGGGAATGAGGACTTCCCAGTTTCATTGGGGTAGTTCTCAGATTTCTACCTGGGGAATTGGGTTTTCCCTTCCTCTCCCTTCCCCCTGCTGAATGGAGAATGTATCTGGTTCCTGGAGGGGGAACCAGATAGAAAATCTTCATCCAGGCCGAAGACATCTCTGAAGAAATTCCCACTTCATCAACCTGTGACATCAAGCAATGGAACTTCTCACTAAGCCAGCTCTGCTCAGCCCCTAAAAGGTCGATTTCCATAATAACAGAGGAATTAAAAAAACCCCTACACCTTTTCCTTAATCATCTTTTGTTCAGCGGTGGCACTTGGCTGTTCAGAGATCAGCAGCTTTAATTTTGTCCCTTGTTTGAAGACAAATTGAATGGACACTGAGGGTCAACACACACAATCAGGAAGACTCAGGTTCTGTCTTTGGGTTGTGCAGCCTGTGTGGATTGTAGATGTGCATCACTGCTCGGCATCACAGCTTTCCTCAGCTCTGCTCTGTCCCTGCCCGTGTTCAGCCTGGGAAAATGCGGTTTGAAAGGTGCATTTCTGTCCTCTGGAGCCCCTCTGGGTTCTCATTCTGCGCTGCCTGGGAGCGTCCTGCATTGTAAAGCTTCTTTTTACTTCAGTCCTTTGAGCTTCCTCTGGAACGTGACCTTCCTTCTGCCCTGGGATTTACAGGTTGCAGACTCTAATCCTCATTTTGGAGATACTTTTATGCATCTGAGGAAACACATCTGTTTCCTGGCACTTGAGGACATGGGTTAAGTCCTGGTGATGCTGGGTTGATGGCTGGACCTGGTGATCTTAGAGGTCTTTTCCAACCTTTATGGTTCTGTGATCCTCTGTTACTCCAGAAGTGCCTGAGGATGCCTTTGCCACCTGCCTGCAGGAGATGTGTTCTCCAAACAAACACCTGCTGGGTTTGCAGTGAGATTTCTTTGTGAGGTCATCCCTCCTGTGCTGCCATTCCCACTCCACGTGGCTGAAATGGCCTTTCCTGCTCCCGGCGTGATTCCCTTCAAGATGAGCCCTTCCCACTCAGCTTCCTCTTCCCCACCCAGTCTTTGGGGTTTGTGGGTTTGCAGTTGGGGTGGAAACTGCGATGCCCACAAATGCAGCCCTCAGGTGTCCTCAGCCTGCATCTGATGGCTCCAGGAACTGCACATCTCCCAAGAGTCACTGCTCAGAATCTGCACTAATTTCATGAATTTCAGGGCATTCTGATAGTGAATTCTGCATTATCAGATACCGAGCACC
Organism: Mohoua ochrocephala; assembly: GCA_013398855.1. Taxonomy (NCBI): domain Eukaryota; kingdom Metazoa; phylum Chordata; class Aves; order Passeriformes; family Acanthizidae; genus Mohoua; species Mohoua ochrocephala. The sequence goes on from VZTA01029453.1 coordinate 122,292, forward strand.
CTTCAGGTTGTCTTTTGGGACGATTGTAGTATTGATTTTGCTATAAATAATATGGTCGGTGTCAGCTTTATCGGTGTTGATGTTGATGTCTGTTGGTTTATTAGCCTTTGAGTTTTTAGGCAATTCTAGTTACTTGAGGCATGGGTTTAGTAAAATCATATTTTGTCACAGGCTGCTATAATTAGGTTAATTAGTCATGGCTTCTGCACGGCTTATTAGCGGGCTAAAATCTCCTTTTCTTATATCAAGAAGATTAAATGCTATAGTAAATTGTTTCTTCAACAAAGCTTGAGCAAAGTACACTTCGGATTTATATTTCAAATTCAAAGTGAAATTTAGCATTCTGCTGATTTTCCACAGGAACACTGAAAATGCTTCGGGCCAAAGGGCTGCTTTTGCCAAGGGGTTCTGGCCAAGATAGTGCCAAAAGAAATCAATATTGATATTTGTGGCCCGTTCTGAGCCTCCCACTTTGGGCACATTAACTTCCAAGGAAACCTCATTAAATGTTGAGGGCTTTGGGCATGCAACTGGCCTTGTGTGACTTGGCTGATTATTTATTGTTGGGGGTTGATTAATAATATACGGAGGCCAACAATCCTTTGCAGTCGTGGGGCTGTTTGCAGCTCGTGGTGCTGGAGCGTCTCATTTAGGGAACACTCATTTATGATTTAGTTTCCCAGCTTCTTTCGAGTTCAGCACAAAGTTTCACAGAGCCTTTTGCTGTGGTGTGTGTGTGCCAGGGGAGGTTGGTGTTTACCCCTGGATGAAGAAACCCACGTCCCTGGCCAGAAGGACACGGTTTGTAGGGAAAGGTAAAAGCTTTTATTATATCTGCTGATAGACCTGGGAAAACAGGCACATTTCTGGCTCTTTGGTGCTTCTTTAAACCTGAAACAGGAATTGAATTCAAGCTAAATAAAGGCTGAGGAAAGCTGCTCTGAGCTTGGCTTGGTTCTGTTCATCAGTCAGGTGTGTGGGAGGGAATGGTGCCTGTGGAGCCCCCGTGGGGGAGCTTTCCTTGGCTCTGGAGCAGGGGAGGTGTTAGCAAAAGGCACAGTCGGTGCAGATCCTGCCTCTCGGTCATTGAGGGTTAGTTGAGAGCAGGAAGGGGACAGAATTTTGTCTTTTAATGAAAGTAGTGCCTTTGCTGAGTCCCTGGCTTTGGTGCTCAGCAGAGTTGGTCATTTCAGTTCTCTCATTTGCAGGGGCTTAGCAGTGATCCCTTGAGGAGGCAAAAGTGTTCTTTCACTCCTAATGAGGTTTTCTGTCTCTTCTCAATTTCCTTTATTACAGCCTGCTGTGCTGTTCTCCCCCTCTGTGTTCCCAGCGTCTGCCCTGAAAGTTTTTATTTCTGTTGGTACTTCTGACAATGTTTTCTGTGTCCATGCCAGGCTGGCCATTTCTCCTGGCTTGGCCGGTGGTTTCCTCACCAGTAAAATGTGTGGACACACCTTAGACCACCGTGGCCACAACCACGTGCAAATGCCATTTGGGAATTCTCGTTGTGTGACTGAATTAACACAGAATCCGTGTAGAGATTGTCCTGTGTAGGGTGAATATTCTCTGAATTGATCTCTGAATTGATCTCTGAATTGATCTCTGAATTGGTCTCTGAATTGTTGCTCTGTGGTCCCTTGAACCCTGTGTGAAGCCCAGGCTGCCCTGTTGAGCTGTTCTTGGTTATCCCCAGGGCAAGGACAGACAGCTCCTGTCATGGCTCTTCTCTGAGCCTGACATTGAAATGATGTCATTTGGTTTTAGGGTTGTTTGGTCTTTCAGACTGGATCCAGACTAACCACTAAGATGAGCCAGCAGGTGTTTGCTGGCCCTGGCAGCCCCTGGCTGCACACAGTGAAACTCCCCTGAGCTCCCAGACCAGAGCTACCTCACCCCTTGTTTCCCGTGGGCAGCCCTGCAGTGTCCTGCCCTGGCTCGTGCCCAGCCGTTTCCTGAGAGCAGGAGAGTTCACCAAAGCCAAGGGTGAGGCAGCAAGACGCTGGCAAATTGTGTGGCTCACCCTGAGCATGTGCCCGGGCACCTTCTGCGGGCACAGCCAGAGGAGCAGATCAGCAGGGAGGGAACAGTGCCTTCCCCTTGCCGTGCTGGGCTCTGAGACCTTCAGGGACAAACTCCTTGTGCCCATGGTCTGACACAGCCACCCTCTAGAACAGCCCGGTGGGTGTGAGTTTAGGCCTGAGTTTAGAGCCTGTGCCCATCAGTGGCTCAGGCACAGGCTCACCCAAGGCACGGTCACACCTTCTGTCCAGGCTGGTGCTCCCAGGGGTGCAGCAGAGCACGGTGTGTGTGTGTGCCTGGCAAAGATCACCCGAGCACGCCCTGGGGCCAGCTGGGCTCTTCTCCAGCTTCACCGTGACTGATGGAGCCGTGCCCTCGTGGTCCTCACTGCCAGGGTTGCCTTGGCCAAAACCAAAACCAGGAGAAGGCGAGGGTTGTTCTGGAGGGGTCAGTGGGGTTCCCTGGGACCCCAGTCATCCCAGCTGCCAAGTTCTCCCAAGCTCCAGCTCCCGTGTTGCCCCGTGGTCCCTGGCTCCCCGTGGTGCACGTGGCTGTCCCCGTGTCCGGCCGTTCCCGGGAGCCTCGGTCGGGATGCGCATTTCCCAAGCCTGATTTCCTTTGTGATGTTTCCTGCAGTGCCTCTTCAGTGCTGAATGCAGATGTGTCCCACGGGATGAGTGCAGCGAGTTAATACCCAGCAGGAGTACACCTGGCCAACTGGGATTACTTCTTATCCCAATCATTTCCCTCATCTTTTTCTGAAGAGGAAGAATTTTCATTATGTAGATATGAAAACGCCACTGAAAGGGCATTGTTTAATAAATGTGATGTTGAATAATGAGCTCTAAATACCGAATTCAGCTTTCGAGGAGGAGAACAGCCCTAGACAAAGTCGTATATTAACTCCATATTTATAATTTTGCAGAATGCAGATGATAAGATTGCGTGTGTGGCTTATGAGATAAAATACCGAATCATATCTTTTGCATTTAAGAAAACTGGAATTTTTTTGGACAAAAGAACAGAAATCTCTCTTCCAACTTTCACTTCTTGCACTTTTTAGATGAGGAAATTTTTCATTCTTCTCCAAGATTCATTGTGACACAATCTGCTGCACACATTGTGCTCTCTGTGCATACGCAATGTCCTCTGATCAGGCTGGTCAGACAGGAAAGGCTCGCAGCTCACAGCTTCCCTTCTACATTCAGAATTATTATCATGCCAGAAAATCATAGTCTTAATTAAATATCTTCCATTAATTCAGCTCTTCAGATGTGCAGCCTTTTAGAGCATCTTTGATAGAAAACATTGATTGTGACACTTCAATGGGCATTTATCTGCTCTCATCTAGAAGTTTCCTGAGGACATTCTTCTGTCCTCTGTATCAAGTCTCAGAGAAATATTCCCGGTGTCTCACAGAAATGCTACTTGAGAAGGTTTTACCTTTTTTATCCCCGCTTTTCTTTCTTAACCTGCTCGCTAACGATCTGATGCTTATCTGAAATACGGCAGAGATTGCCATCGCATCAAATATTTAAGGACGCACTTTGTCGGCTTGATTGCAGAGTGGAAATCGAGTTTTCCTGGATGCTCTACAGCCCCTGTCTTTCCCTCTCAATCCACCCCGACACAAAGCCTGCTGTCAGCTGAGTGTTTGGAATGTAAAAGCCTCTTCACCCTCTAAACGGAAGGAAAGGGAAGCCGTGGCTTCATCCTGCCCTTGGGTCACACCAACCCCAGGCTGGGGCAGAGGGGCTGGAAAACAGGGAAGGGTGCTGGGGGTGCTGGACAGAAGAACCTGGACAGGACAACAACCCTCACCTTCTCCCGGCTGGACATGAGCTCAGGGGTGCCCAGGTGGGCAAGAGGCCAATGGCCCCTGGACTGTGCCAGCACTGGGGTGGCAGCAGGACCAGGGCAGTGCCCATCCCCTGAGATGGCACTGCTGGGGCACCTCCAGTGCTGGGGGCAGCTCTGGGCCCCTCAGGACAAGAAGGACACTGAGGGGCTGGAGCGTGTCCAGGGAAGGGAACGGAGCTGGGGAAGGGTCTGGAGCCCCAGGAGCGGCTGAGGGAGCTGGGGAAGGGGCTCAGCCTGGAGCAAAGGAGGCTCAGGGGGGACCTTGTGGCTCTGCACAAGTCCCTGACAGGAGGGGGCAGCCGGGGAGGGTCAGGCTCTGCTGGCAGGGGAACAGGGACAGGAGGAGAGGGAACGGCCATGTGGATGTGGCATTTGAGGGCATGGTGGTGGTGGGAACTGGTGATCTTAGAGGTCCTTTTTAAACCTAAACAATTCTGATTTTGTGATAAAGGACTTGTTGGAGCTCCTCATTGTTCCTCGTTGTGTGACAGAGCCCTCTCCCTGTTTCCCTTCCCTGGCTGTGGTGGTTCCTGTGAAGAACTGTGGGGATTGCAGACTCAGTGCTCAGCTCAATTTCAACTGGCAATGACTCTCTGGGACCCTGAGGGTAACACCGAGGCTTTTCCTGGGCTGGGGAACATGAGGTGGCCTTTTGTGGAGGCTCTCATGGTCTGTGTTTTGTTCCCACAATGTGATCACAGAGCATCAGTGGACCCCAGTACCCCAAGAGGAGCCCTGGGGCCACACTCTGCCCTTCATTCAGAGCTGGCCAAGTCTCTGCTGCAGATTGAGGTGATTTTTGAGTGCTGCATTCCAAGCTGTGAACCTCGTGGGGACAGGGTAGAGGGGAGCAGTGAGGAGTGTCAGACACCTGAAAACACGACTGTGAGAAGAGACTGAGGAGAGGGAAAGGGGAAAGGTTATGTCTGAGGACCTCAAGGCTGAGAGGACAGGAGGGTGTGATCTCCAAGAGGGTCCTCTGGAAGGGAAAAGCAATTGGCTCCCTGCGTGGGTAAAGGGAAGAGCCAGGGGCACCTCCAAGTGCTGCAGGAAAGGTTCCCGGCAGACTGTGGAAAGTGTCTGTGGCACAGGGGGGGCTGGCACAGAGTGCTGCAGCCTCCATTCCCCAGGTTCTTTGGGCAGGGCCGTGACCACGGGTGGGAAGGACCTTGGGGCTGGGTGCCCCAGGTCTGGGAGGAGCAGCTCTGCAGCTCATTCCCTCTGCTGCCTGTTCTTGGTGCCAGTCCTGCTCTGGTGACACCATGAAACCTTGGGTGAGACCATCACGGTGAAGAGCTGGGAGAAGCCTCATCAGGGAACGAGTCCATCTGTGTCCATTTATCAGGACAGAACCATGGACCTTGAGAGCTTTCCTGCAGGGGACATCTGGAACAGCTGCTGCAGCCGAATTCTTGCAGACAATGGGACATATCTTCTCTTTCAGTTCTGCTGTGCATTGGCCCACGGCGATGGCCCAGCTGGGATTTATAACAACCAAATCCAGGGAAATTTTCAGAAATACACAAGTACCACCTTTCAGCTGCCCTCGGGGCTCCGTGCCCAGCTTCTGGTTCTGCCTGTGTGTCCCTGATGTGCTGAGAGGCATCCAAGAGTGAAGAGGAAAGATGGAAAGCACGGCTTGGGAGAACAGCCCGACTTTGCAAGGCCCGTTCTCAAACCCACTTGAACAACCATTTCAGAAAATGCAAAGAAAATGTCAACGTGAGCCCATCTGGGAAACGTCTCAGGCAAAATGAGAATATGATGGGTGGGTGTAAGCAATGGGAATACAAAGATTGTGACTAAGTCTCGTTTCTGTTACTGACCTTTCCCACCAAGAGGAGCTGGCTCTAAGAAGGCGCCGGTAGGAAGGAGATGAGTGCTGAAGCCATTGTTCCCTAATTTGTGACATTTCACTGGAAATTTTCCAAGGAAAGTTGGTGAGATCTGACCCATCGCTCATCAGACTGCTTGTGGTGTCCACCCTGCGTGTTGTGGTGCCCTGGGACCCTGCAGATAAACAGGGTGGGTCTGTACAGGGATGTGTTGTGGCTCTGCACGCCTTCTGTCCCCATTAAAATGTAGAAGCAGCAAGGAGGACTTTGAAGGGAGACAGGGGCATGCAGTGCCTTGAGCTTGTCAGTCAACTTTCATGAAAGAAATAAGGAGGGTTAAAATAACATTTTTGTGTTGAGAGGTGATTGAAGCTTGGCAATCCCATCAAATCTTTCTTTTCACCTTTGGCGGAGATTTTTCTTATGAGTTAAATTATTCAGGTGGTGCGGCTAAACAGAAAATAACACCTTCAGTGTATGAATAATACAACCCCAAACCTGGGATGGGAGAGACTGTAAATAATCCATCATCTGCTACATTAATTCCTCTAGTTAACAGTAGTATTTAAATGGAGCAATTCATCTGCCCATACGTCTTCCTCCTGAATGATCCAATCTATCAATCGAAGCCAGGTGCAGCTCTGACTTTGCCATTCTTCCAGGAGCTGTCATTTTCCAGCTGTGGGGATGCTGGTTTTCCTAAAGACTTTTGGGCCAGCTGCGGAAAAGGAGAGAAAGGAATGATGAATATTCACTGAAACCTGTGCAAGCAGTGCCCGTGGACAGTGTGAGACCTTTAGAGAGAGCTTGGGGGATCACAGAATTGTAGCGTCGTTAGGGTTGGGAAAGACCTTCGAGATCCTCGAGTGGCACAACTGCTGAGCACTGTGAACGTCTCATTTGTGGATCTCTGCTTCAAAACTGCGTAACTCAATTCATAAAGCCACAGCTCCTTAATTCTGAGAGTGAAATCGTGACTAATCATCAGGATTTAATCATCTCACAGATTATTACAACTGTGAGAATATTAAATATCATTTCTTCCCAGTGTTGTCAGGTTGCGTGATTTTTACAGAGAGAGGTTTGATGTTCGGCGTGTTCCCTACGGAACGTAATTTTTTAAGGCAGAGGCTCAAGTTTTATTAAAGAAAAGCAAGATATATAAGTAAAAACTGGAAGTAAAAACCAGATATAACCTGAAGCCTCAAAAGATAATGATAGCTTTTACAAAACCCCTCAAATTCCTTTGTTTTGATTTCCTGCTGTCTTTTAAAAGGCGGTCTCACGGCTGCTGGGGAGGTGGTAACTGGGTGTTGGGAGTGTTCTGGCAGCTCTGTTTTATTTGCACCCTGTTCATGTCAGTACAGGGCACAGCAACGAGGTGGTTTTGTCCTGCCTTGCCCCAGAGCTGTTCTCGAGTCAGGTGGTTTTTTAAATTACAGAAATACTTTAAAATGCAAACCAATCTCTTTTTGTCAAAGTAGAATTCCTTTTGGAACTGAGGGGAAGGAAACACGGCACTAATATACGTGTTTGGGATGTTTTAAGGTTTTATAACATCTTGTGAAGCAACCCCTCGACCTGAGGCTGGTTTGAGCAGGTGGTTTCCTTAGAGCAGCTGCCTTTAGTGATCAGAGCGAGTGTTCCCTCTAATAAATGCCCAGACCTTGTGCTGTGTCTGGCACTAGAGGTAACTCGTGGGCAGCAGCAGCCCTTTGGAGTTGTTCTCCTCTCTAAAGACTCCTCTGGATTCCGAGGGTTTCCTCTCCTCCGTGGGTGTCCTCCCACGTTGTCACCGCAAAGGTCCCCCCGTTCCCTCGGATCCCTGGCCGTGTGTGGGGGCCGCTCCCAGGCTCTGCCGTGGCATCCAGGATTCCTGTCCCCGAGCCAGGGGCTGGTCCGTGTTGTGTTTCCTGCAGCTGAGGGGGAATGAGAGAGCTCTGCATCTGGGAATGTGCGAACCCCACGGAGCTGCTGACGCTCCGGCTCCACAGTAACGCTGCTTCTAGCTCAGACGAGGAGCTGTCAGAGGAACCTGAAGTGATAAAGCAACTTGTCTGTGACTCAGTGAATGAAAAACCATTTTTCTCGGAGAAGATGGTGGATCCTCTCCTTGACATGGTGTGAAGAGCCTTGTTTTGCTGAAGAAGTCTCATTTTGAGACGTAAACTCAAGCCCCTCCTGTTTCCAGCCATCAGAGATGATCACAGTGTGGGTTGCAAAGACAAGAGCTCGGGTCCTCCAGCCCTTTGGATCATTTTCTATTCTGACCAATATTATTTGTCTCTCTCAATTTCCATGACAACTCTAAGTGACAAGTGTACTTTTCATTATGTGGACAGAAATAGACACCCTGCATAGGTTGATGTGCAGCTCCCATCTGCTGTCCCAACGTACCTCTCCTGCCTGGGAACAGGGATCTGTTAGTGCTGGACTAAGTTCCTTGGAAAAATTCACAACAGAGGTGTTGAAAAGCAATTAATATTCACAGAAAGATTGCTGATTGAGAGAGCTTTCACTCCACTGGCTTTTAAACAGAAGCTTCTCCCATTAATACCATCACTCCTAATAAACGCTATTAAAATTGTTGACTAATGAAAATTTTAGTGTTAATTTATATAATACAGAGGTTTTATTTGCAATTAGAGCTTTTGTGATTCTGCAGTATGTTGTTCAGGGAGAGAGGGAGATTATCATTCCTGATTACATGTCTGTCATTTAGTTAGAAAAAAGCAATTTTTCAGAGTCTTCCTCGTTAACATCAGCCAAGAGACTTCTCGAAGCAGCAGCAGCCAAAGTTCTGAAGGGATATTTTAAGTAAATCACGTCAAAAGTCAACAGCGAGAAGATGTTTTATATAAGCACTTGCACTGCGAATTCCCCGAATTCAACATTTGCCATTGTATTACGCCCAGCCACAAGAGGTGCACTGAATGCATTTATTGCTGCGAGGACCGGGGCTTGGCGGGTCAGAATTTGTGGCATCATTCCTGGGAATTTCAGTTTCTCGTGTTCGGTGCTCCGGTTTCTGGTTTGTCACAGAAATCAGGATACGGCGCTGAGTTGGGAGCAAGTCCTTCTGTCGCTGACATTTCTCCTTGTTAGTGCAAATCCACACATGGAAACAGCAGCTGTTGAACCACTCCTTTGCTCACAGTCTCCATGAAATTCCCTGGATCCCTGGGAATTTGGCGTGGGGCTGGTCAGTGGAGAGCTGAGCCCGTCCGTGCTGTGGCACTGCAAACGCTCTGCTCTTCCCCGTGCCCTGGGTGGAGGTGTTGATGGAAGGCTTTGGGCAAGGCTGGGGTTGTTGCAGAAGGGTTTATGGTGGTATCTGCAAGTTCTCCTCTGCCCAGAGCTCTGGTTCTGGCCCTCGAGCCTGTGAGGGAAGGTGGGGGGATTTGTCCGGCTAGGAGAGGACAGGGCCTTGTTGTCCACGTTCCCGGTGTGTGTAATAAGGATCAGCTGTGACAAACTGCAGCTTGGAAGGTTCTGCTTGAACAAATCTTTTAAAAAGTCACCTCCTTTGGTGTAAGGACAGCGCAGCCCTAGAGCAGGGCACCCAGAGGGGCTGAGAGCTGCACCTTGGAGGGCAGCGTTTTGGTGGGCACGGCCATGGGCAGGCCCAGCCTGAGCAGGAGCTTGGCCTAGGCCCCTCCAGAGGGTCCTTCCAAGCATTGCTTCTGTGGAGCTGTGAGTGGATATTCAGCAAAGGTCCTGGGCCACGGCACACTCTGGAAACAGCTCCACAACCTCTTTCCCTCTGTCATCCACAGGCATTTGACCTGGGAACAGGCTGCCCAGAGAAGCTGTGGCTGCCCCTGGATCGCTGGCAGTGTCCAAGGCCAGGTTGGACAAGGCTTGGAGCAGCCTGGGACAGTGGAAGGTGTCCCTACCCACAGCAGGGATTTGAAATGAGATGATCTTTCAGGTTCCTTCCAACCCAAACCATTCTTTGGTCCTGTAATTCCCACTGCTGAAAACGTGAAGGCATTTGTTATCAGAAGCTCCCCTTTCTGACATCTTCCTCCCCTCTCGTCACTCTCTGGGACTAAATTCAGCCTTTTAGGAAGATCAAGGTTTTACACTGCTCTTGTCTTCTCATTGGGAAGCATTCCAGAGGGAAAGTGGGGTTTTTAGAACAGTGTGATCTTCAGTGTCTTCTGCCTTGTTTGCAACAGCAGCGTGTCCCAGACAGTCCCTCCCACCTCTGCCAAGACCCTTCTGTGACTCTCCAAGCCCTGTGCAAGGGTGGATCTTCCCAGTTCATCTGAACAAGGTGTGAGAACAGCATTTCCCAAGGGACTTCCTCAGGTGCTTCCCACAGTGAGGCTTCATGGGGTGGGAGCAGGAGCAGGAGCTCTGCTGTGGGGAACCCCTCTGCCCATCGAGGAGGTTCTGCTTCGCTCTGATGCCCCTCTCTTTCTGTAGAAAACAGCTCATTCACTGTCTGTGAGCCCTCACTTGTCTTTTATCCTTCACTTGGCTTCCCCATTTCATGTTCAGCCGCTCAGAGCCCCAGATTATGCAAAAGGAAGATGTTTGTTTCAGTGAGAATTTTACTCGCATCCAGAAGAACCTTACGAGCTCTGCAATGTGTTCTGCCACCACTTGTCTGAAAGAGAATTTGGATTCTTCACTTGTCTGCATAACATTTATAGCTGCCACTCTAACTACAAAATCCAACTGCATTTTCATTGTACTTTTAATTTCTTTAATGCCTTGCTGGGCTGTTTATTTGGGGCATTCTTCAGCTGCCTGTTCCTGCTACAGACTTGTAGTACCTAGAAGTTCATCTTTGTGTGCATTTGGAGAGCAGAAACCCAATGATTTGATTTTTATCACGATTCTGGATGGGCTGAATGCTCGAACAGAGAAAGCACCCACCTCTTTGCACCTGCCCCGTGTTTGTGGAGGTTCCATGGCCACCAGGAGACGAGTGGGAAGGCTCAGTGTTGTGGGTTCACAGGGGGATGGGAGTGGGGGAACAGGGAGAGAAAAGCAACCGCGTGGGTATGAAGTGACCCAAACCATGGTAGGGGGTTGGAACAAGATCATCTTCAAGGTCCCTTCCAACCCAAACCATTCTGTGCTTCTCTGAAGACAATTAATATTCCAACTGTGAAATCCCTTTAGAAAGGAATTTTGGTGAGCATGGCACGTCTGAGCCTTTATTCAGCATGTTTTTTTCAGCAGCTGCTGTGGGTTTTGCTGCACAGTTCTCCTCGTTTCTGCGGAATCGGTAAAAGGAGACCACGCAGCTCATGGGAATGCCAGCAATGTGCTCTCCTATCAGACATGGGCCCCAAATTTCCAGCTCTCATCCCAAACAGTCCTTTTTGGCATAACTAACAGTAGCAAATCCTTGTCACCTGAGATTTTTTCCAAACAGGAGAGGAGAGTTCTTCCCTTTTTGGGTAATGAACAGGGCGTGCTGGTTGATGCCAAAATCTTTCATCCTTCCCTGGACTGTCCCTTCCAAGGAGAATGGACAAAATCTGGTCCTGATGGGTTTCTGGCTGTGGTTGCCAGACTCCAGCTCCCTGCTGGAGCAAACCATGAGGAGTCAGTAATGTTACAAGAGTGGTTCAGAGGCACATAGGGTTGTTCTTCCTGACCTTCCTTGAATTTTTCCAGGCTCTCTCATCCATGGAGGAATTCAGAAACCTGGATCGGGATATCGAAGGGTCTGCAAAACGCTGGAAGAAATTTGTTGAGTCGGAGTGTCCTGAGAAGGAGAGGTTCCCCCAGGACTGGAAGAACAAGTCAGCTCTGCAGCGCCTGTGCATCATGAGAGCCCTGCGGCCCGACCGCGTCCCCTGCGCCCTCAGGTGGGGCCCAGGGCCAGTTCCGGGGCTGGGCTTTGTGGGGAGCAGGAGCAGTTCAGGAATGTGTTTGGATTTGTGGATGTCAGTACATTTTTAGGATGTTTTAGGAGTTCTGTAATGTGGTCTCCTATCGAGGGGTCTTGAATGAACCGGGAGGGTGGGGAGGCCCTGGCACAGGGTGCCCAGAGAAGCTGTGGCTGCCCCTGGATCCCTGGCAATGCCCAAGGCCAGGCTGGACATTGGGGCTTGGAGCAGCCTGGGACAGTGGGAGGTGTCCCTGCCTGTGGCACGGGTAGAATGGGATGATCTTTGAGGTCCCTTCCAACCCAAACCACTCTGGGATTCAATGATCTCGGAACTCTGCAAGACAATCAACACACTGGATTTTAGTGGAATTTCTTGCTCAGTGGGATCAAAGCTCACTGCCACCAGCAGGGATGGAGCAGTGCAACCAGCCCTGGGTGAGGAGCAGACGTGCCAAGGCAGAAATGAGCATCACCACGCAGGTGTGACACATCTGCTGCAGTCTGGGTGGTCAGCACAACATCTAGAGCTCAGTAACATCCATTTTAGTTACTGGACCATTTTTGGCTGCTTCTTAGACACCAGAATAAAGAGTAGAAGTAAAGGGAAGTCTTAGAGCGATTTTCATCAGGTTTTTTTCCTTTTTTTTCCTTCTGCAAAATGCAAAATTCATGTGCTGCTGGTTCTGAAGGTTGTAGTGGTAAATTATGCAGTGAAGGTAACTGGGTGAGGCTAAACTTGCTGAAGTTATACAAAAGCAAGTGGCTTGTTCCAGGACAAGCTAAAGGTCTTTCACTCCATTAGGACTTGGTTTTCCCTTCTCTGCCCAATGTTTTGACATTTCTGTGATGCCTCTCGTGCTCCTGTTTCCCCAGAAGTTTATATTCCTGCACCCCCTGATATGCACAGAGCGGGGTGCATTACTCAGTGCATGAACTGCATCTGTTTGTGCTTTAAAGTTCACAGAAAAATGCAGGCAAGAGGGAAGTCTCCCTGTGGTCTACGCATTTTTTATTAGAATAAATACTATAGTTTATCATAATACTAAGCCATCTTCTTTTTCATTTCTTACTCTTATGGCTGGATTCTCCATGTGTCTCTCAGCTGAAAATATCGGTTTTCCTGTTGTTGTTTAGCTGGAGTAAAATAAGCTCTTGAAATTTTAGCTGCATATTTCATTTAAGCAACTGTAATTCATTTCTTTTTTACTCACACGGCTCAGAAATAACTGGAACATCAAATTTCAGCCCCTTTCATATCTCTCTCTTTTATGAAAAGGGAATCCAAGTTCAAAAGCTTGGCTGGATATTTTTAGGGTCCAGGCACGCCAAGCTTTCCTGTTTGCACAGGAGTATTTAAATAGGTTTTGGTATTGTTCTGTTTTGTTTCGTATCTCGAGGCAGGTTAGGACACAAATCCACGAACAGTGACCATTCACTGGCCTTCCCCAGGACTTTGGAGACTCCTCTTGAAGTGAAGTACCCCTAAGTTATCAACATCTCAGTGTGCCAGCATTAAACACCTCGCTGGTGATCCACGGACACCGTGACCAGTCCAAACCTTCCCACCTCTCTGGGGGCCCCCACCAGCCCTTGGGTGCATTTTAGGAGCAGTATTGTAGCTCAACCACAGCTGGCCAGGGGGATTTTAGATGCCCCGGAATACCCCAACCTCATTTCCAGCTGCTGTTCAGAAAGGTGTGAGGCCCTTTGTGTCCCACATCACGTGTGCCAGCTCCATGATGATGGTACAGGGTTTCTTTGGGATTTAAGATGATCCAACTCTTGCATTTCACTGCCTGGGAAGCTGGGTGTTCCAGCCACTCTCCCTAGCAGATTCCCAGGGATGTTTGCCCAGTCTGGTTCATCCCCTAGGCCTAAGGATTTATCAAGAGAAGCCCCTCTCACCTTGACTCACTCCTTAGAACTTTAGGGCCAGCAGAGCACCAACACCTGTAATTCCCTGAAGGATTTTCCCCTGTAAATACCCATTTCATCCTTCAATCTCATTGAAGAACATCAGCACAAAGCTGCTTGTAGCACCTCGTGCTCCCACTCGTCCTCATCCATGACGAGGTTGGGTCAGTCCAGCAGCCACTGGCGAGGTGTGGCCTGGTCATGGTGAAGTCCTTGCAGAAGCGCTGCCTTAGGGACACGCTTTGGGGACAGCGCAGCAGGACTCGGGGCTCGGGCGCCTCCATGGTTATGGCACCCACTCCCCAGAGAAGGGGTCGTAGGCAGCTGTGGCACTGTGCAGCACAGACCAGCTCTCAGCCACTCCTTTGTCCTGCAGGGTACCTTTTTCTTTTTGTTCTGGCACCATTTCTCAGCTCCTGCTGCTGCTTTGGGTGACCCAGCCCTGGGGACACCCTATTTGAGAAGCACCACGTGTAGGGACTCCTCCAGCCGTCCCTCTCCTGCACTGGGGTGCCACCTGGAAGCCTCCCTCTCACCTGAGATGTGTTTCTGAGTCCCCAGGGCACCGTTTCAAGGAGCTGAGACATGGGGTAAAACAAGAACATGGTGACCTCGGCTCTGATGGACTTTGTTAAATTTTGTGACCTGAAGCTTTCCAGCAGTAATTTAGCAAATCTTGGCCCTGAACAGAAATTCTACTTGAAAGAGGTACCAAAAATGTGGAAGCTTTTTTTTTTTTTTGCAGTCCCTTAGGCATTTCTATTCCAACTGCCTTTCACCAGTCCTTGAAGGAGCTTCTCAGCTCTCTTGGAAAGAATTTGGCTGCCTTCAAAAGGCCTGAGTAATCCAGCAGCATTCCTGGGGTTTGGATATAACATCCCTACCTTTGAATCAGTGTTCAGTGTCTCTCTCTTTGTAAAGCAGTGATGGCAGGAGCTCACCCCGGGAGAATCCAGCCAGAACATTCTCCACACGCCGTGCTCCGCTCCGGCAGCTGCTGTGGAGCTGAACTTTTTCCTGTTCACTCCCTTGTATTTTTCCTTGTCGCTCTCATGCTCCAGATATTCTTAGAGCTCTTCCCTTTTAGCTTTCCAGATCAAAGTAATTGTGTAAATCATCCGGACTTTCTGTGGATCGGTGCTTCCTCTGGAAGGCTGCTCGGATTGCAAAACACGTGGCAGGTTCTTGTATCTTGTACCTTAACTCATTTCTTTTCTCCTGAGATTCCTGAGTCAGAATCAAGCCGGTGCTTGCATTGTACCTCTGAATGCAGCTTTGGGCTGGCAGCTCCCCCTGCTCCCCCTTCCCACTTCCCTTTGTCAGGAGCTGGTGGCTCCTGGGGCATCCCACCCCTGTACAGAGCGCCAGGCATTGCTCCTGGGACAGCCCTGCAAGCCCAGCCTACAGATCCTCTCCACAATTCTTTCATGCTCGTTTTCCTAATGTCAGTTTCTACATCGTTTGAATCATCAAAATGAAAACTCATTGGAGGACAAGCCATATGACGAGGGGCTGAGGGGGCTGAGGGTGCTCAGCCTGGAGAAAAAGAGGCTCAGGAGGGACCTTCTGGCTCTGCACAGCTCCCTGACAGGGTCGGGCTCTGCTCCCAGGGAACAGGGACAGGAGCAGAGGACACAGCCTCAAGTTGCACCAGGAGAGATTTAGATTAAATATCAGGGAAAACTTTTCCAGTTGAAGGGTTATCAAACCCTGGCACCATCCCTGGAAGTGTTCAGAAAGCCTGTGCACAGGACACTTGAGGACATGGGTTAGTGGTGAACACGGGGGTGCTTGATACTGGTTGCACTTCATAACCTTGGAAGCCTTCTCCAACCTTAACGATTCTGGGATTCCGTGCTAATTAATTGATTATTTCCAGGGGAATCTGCATTTGCTGAACAAACCGGCAAAAGTTGTTGTTTTGTTTCTCTCCGGCAGAGATTTTGTAGAAGAAAAGCTGGGCAGCAAATACGTGGTGGGGAGATCCCTGGATTTCGCAACGACCTTCGAGGAATCGGGGCCCGCGACGCCGATGTTCTTTATCCTGTCCCCAGGAGTGGACCCGCTGAAGGATGTGGAGAAACATGGTAACTAAATCCTGTCTCCAGGCACGCCACAGCACTGCTATTTATCTGCTGCACCATTATCTTAGCACAACACGCCTGTTTCGTTTGAGAGGGGTTTTTTTTCCCTCATCTCTTTGTAGATAATGAAGTAATATGTTAAAAATAGATAATTGTGAGAGGATGCGATGGGATTTTGGTTTGGTTTTATTGTTTTTTCTTAGAGTGTTTTGGATTTTCATCTGAAGTTTAAATTAAACTTGTCTCTTTCCTGCTCTGCCTGGATTCCCAGTGTGCTTCACACTGCAACGATCTCCGAGCTGGGTTTGTTTGTGCACAACCTGTAATTTACGTCAGAGATATCTCACATGCTGTCAGATGCTTGTTGCCAGGAAAGGTTGAGCCAGAGGACCCTTGAGGGGTCTGATATTCCAGCCTGATATTCTATGATTTTATGATAACTAAAGAGAAGCAACAGTTCCCTGTAACAGATTGCTGCTTCATGGCAAAGTTTCCATGGTTTTTTCCCGTCCTTCCTGAGCTGGTTTCCGTGTGGATGGTCAGCTCTGGAGCTGTGTGCTGGCTCCAAAGCCAACGAGGCTTCTGTGAGATGCCTCCCTAGAGAAGGCACTGATGCCCTTGTGCACCAGTGGCTGCAGCCACTGCTGTGCTCCAAAGCTGCCCTTGTGTAGAATTTGACCCAGAATTTGGGTCTTGGCTCCACTGTGGAAAAATTCCCATTTTCGGCCTGAACATCCCTCTGGAGCAGAGGAGTCTGATGCCTTTGGGGCTGGACAGTCCCAGGACTAAACATCATCCAGGGTGGCACAGACCAGGGCAGGAGAACAATGAACTGTAGGTTCTTTTTCCTCTCCACGATGCACCTTCTGGGTCATCCCAAAATAATGTTGGAGTGCTCCTTTACCCACATGCCAGGGAGCAGCTGGCAGAGCTGTTAAACCTGGTGCAGCCTCAGCCACAGGCAGCTCATTGTGAGGAATTCCTGGGCTTAGCTTTGTGTTTCAGGCTCTTTCTGCCCCCAAACCAGGTGTCATTACTGGGAACTGAAGGCACCCCCCCCCCCCCC
>VZTA01029455.1:1709-61382 GCA_013398855.1 Mohoua ochrocephala
CACGCTGGATGCGGCCGTGGGGGGAGGACGGCGGGTCGTGCCCGCGGGGAGCCGGGCCTGAGCCCCCTGTGCGCTGGGGAAGCTGCCGCGGGGGAGGGGGGCTCGGGGATGTTGCACCGCTGGGTTCCCACTCGCGGTTGTGCCGCTCTCCCGGCCCGGCTGCCCCGTCTCCCCCCCCCCGCCGCTCAGAGCCCTTGGCGGGAACGGGCTTAGCTCCGAAGGTGAAAGTATTCCCCATCCTGGGACCTTCGACTCATGTGCCCTGAGGGTTTTGGCGGGTATTTCTGTAGACCTGAAACTTCACAAAGAACCCCAGTTTTTATAAAGAGTTGGATGTTCCTTGGAGGCTCCATTCAAAGAAAAGAACATTAGTCTGGAAGGCTCAGATTCATAAATAATTTACCCTGGAGGCTCTGAACCTAAAATACTGCCGGATATTTTTTAAGCAGCCCTGGTAAAGCTACCAAGCCCTTAAGAGGGGTGAGATTCAACCTCCTCCTCTTGGTGTATTTGTTTCCATGGTCCTTTCCTTGCCTGTTTTCAGGCGGTTTTCAGTCCCGGTGGTGTACAGGCTGTGCTCCAGTCCGCTCTAGCACGTGCAATAGCTTCAGTGGCCCCAGGCTTCATTCTGCAGCAAAATGCAATTAGCATGTCTGTATTAAGCCTGGCAGTCTGACTCGGAGTCCTGGTGTTCCCCAGTGCTTTAAACAGTCTGTGTTCACGAGGTAGGTGACAAAAAAGCATCTGACTATGGTCTAAATGGAATGGTGAACTTCTGAAATCTCTCAAAGAACAAACTGGGTAAGAGGGACACTCTGTGTTGGCTAGTGCTGCAGAGTTGATGCACCTGGGCATTACCTGCTTGACCCTTGTGTTTTTAAGGCTAGGGTTGGACATCCGTGGCGAGTGCCGTGAGCCTGTCAGAAGCCTCTCTTGCTCATTTTTTGCTGGACTTTTCTGCTATAGATCCCTTTTATAAAGGTAGAAGTAGACTGGTAACTAGGGTAATTATGGTCACTTATAATTTTTGTGGATCCAAGGGGGAAGGACCTGCAGCTTTGCTGTGAGGAGGGGGAGCTGAGCTGGGCACTCAGCTCCTGGTGCACTCTTAGGGAGCATTTTGCGTGCGGGAAGCCACTGCCCCACATGCAGGTCAATGCTGTGGAAGTCAGTCCCTATAGGAAGTGTCAGATGCTCGGGCAGTGTCTGTAAGAAGTGCTTAAGGCTGTGGCTTACTGAGTTAATGGGCTTCAGGCTGTCTGTGCACTAGATCACAGTTGATTTATACCCTCTTGCAGTAGCATGCTTTTTTCAGAGGGGCTGCTAGGTTTGGTCTAAACTCATTTGAAAATCTGTGAACCATAGCAAAGAACCAGGGAGTAACTGGAATGGGGTCTGGTTTTCCTGCAGCTCTGTCTCCCAGCTGTTGCTGGGTTTTCAGTTCAGCTGTTGCAGCCAGTGCCTACCCACAAGTGTGTGAACAGATACCAAGGTCTCAGCTATTCAAACTCTGACACCTGTCCTGCTTCTCTTGCAGCTGACATCAGCCTTGCAGACTGGGGTCGCAAGGCCATTGAGATTGCAGAGAATGAGATGCCAGGGCTGATGAAGATGAGGGAGATGTACTCTGCATCCAAGCCCCTGAAAGGCGCCCGCATCGCCGGTTGCCTCCACATGACCGTGCAGACAGCAGTGCTCATAGAGACCCTCATCGTGCTGGGGGCTGAGGTAACGTGGCTCCGAGTTTCTCCCTCAGCTCTTGGGTAACGCTCTGACAGGTCACTGCCCCTGCTTATGTAACACCTTACGGAGTCCTGGCATATGTCTGTACGTTTTGGAAGAGGCTGCAATCTCCACGTGGATGGATTATGTCTTCTCTTCTTGAGCAAGAAGCTCGTCACCTGCCCTGAGCACTTCTGGGGTGTGGGATGTGTGTGTTCCCTGTGGACAAGCTGCAGCTTTGAGTGCCTTTTGTGCCCTGGGCAGTGCCCACAGCTGCTCCCATGCAGCCGTGCTGTGCTTGGGCCTGCAGTGCTGTGGCTGCTCATGCTGCAGCTCTAGGGACTGCCTCCAGCACAGATTAGCCTGTATTAAAAACCCCACTATGCCCTGGTAAAGTCAGCAAAATCTAATGAAGCTTTCTGAGAGCTTGTGCTGGCCCTTAAACTGTGCAGGGAAACAACAGGGATGCAGTGTGGCTCAGGGACCAAGGGCTGGGGTCTCCACTGAATTTTTTGTGTGACTGTGGACCAGTTACTCTCATCCATATTAAAGTCTGAGATACTTAGAAGCCATTTACTGCCTTGTGTCCCATGCCTGACTTGCTGAATGAAGTCCAGACATCACAGCTGAGTGTTCGCTGTACGGGGCATGAGGAGAGCCAGGTATCTGAGCACAATCTGCATTGCTTGTGTGCAGAGCAGGGAGCTGACTGGAACTTGGCTGGATTGTTAAGTATGTTTATGATCTGAAGTTCCTTCTTCCTGCAGTTTAGCTGCCTGAATTCAGGCTGCCCACAGGTGCCCTATGTGGGATCTCTCTCTGGGAACAGTTTAGAACTGAGTAGTGTCATGCTGATTGAAAGGCACTGGAAGAGGGGGAAGTTTCCTCCGTAGCAGTGAAGGTGTTTCCTCAAAAAGAGGAGGAGGTAAGTGTGGACACTGTGCTGGGTTAGCCTGGGCAAGGTACATGCTGCTGTGCAGGTGTTCCCCAGCCTGTTCAGAGCTGTCCTGTGGTTGCAAATGGTGCAGTGCTGAAGGAGAGCTTTGATGTGGAGATACAGTCCTGGCTTTGTCCCAGCCACTCTATGTGGCACTCTTGTCCTTCCACAGGATTTAAAAGAAACCAGTAGCCATTGAAATTTGGGAAGCTCCTTGCTGCTCCTGTTGGTTGCTGTATCCCGGTATGGCTGGCCTAAGAGGCAGCTGTGTGCTTAGTTAAACGCTGCCAAGCTGCTTTAAGCTGAGCACAGCCCCGGATTAGCGTTATATGGGACTCGTCCAAGTCATTCAGGGAGGTACCTGCAGAGACTTGGTTCCTCTAAGAATGTTGTGGTTGTACCTTTAAAGGCGTGTGCTACTGTGTTAACTCCTTGTCCTGATGCCTGTGGATTAGTTGAGGCTTTAATTTGAGTTTGGATTCAGCCTTGGTTCATCTGTTCTGTCTGTTTGGTGCCAGGGAGGGAGGAATGAAAATGATGAAATCATATCCCATGCAATGAGAATGTAGCTCACTGCAGCATAGTAACCGTGGTGTCCCTTTTTTGGCTGGATTAGCAAGGATAGAATAAATACTCTGTGCTTCAGAGTGTAAGTTCTGAATTTGTAACAAAAAAAATCCTTTCCATAACTAGTGATGTAAATACTAGGGTCTGAGCCCATCAGGTGTGCCAGTTATTCTAGGCTCTGTGTCATTATTACAAGTCTGTATCAAGTCTGAAGCATAAACAATATATAGGTATTCTGTATACTTTGAGTGTCGTGACACCTCCAGATGTCATCTGTACCGGTATGGGGGAAGCTTGCAAAAACCCGGGTGAGGAAGTGCAGCTTTGGGTTATGGATTCTGTTTTCCTGTGCTCCTTCCAGGTGTGTTTTCATGACAAATGTTGGTCGTGTGGGCTGCTTCCAACTGCAGCCCTTACTTCGAAATGTCACTTCTTGATCAAGTGGGATGAGTATCTGAAAACAGGCTGGATGATTGTGCCTTATTGCCCTCTCTCCTCAAGCTCTGTAACCCGTGAACGTGCAAATAGCTGCCAGTCAGCCCTGTGGGGAGCAGAGAGTGTGTGGCTCTGGGATGAGGTGCTGTGAGCTGCAGTAGGTGTGCAGATCCTTTTCAGTGCAACTCAGCAACATGATGCTGTTGCTTTTCTAGGTGCCTGAACCTAGTTATGAAATCTGAGGAAAACACTTAGCTCAGCTGGAAAAGCTTCCATGACTGGAGCACAGAGTGGGAGGTGGGTGAGCATAATCTTAGAGAATGCCTGGACTGAGTGTAGTGTTTCAGCTGCATTTCTGACTCCTGTTGAGTGCCAGCAGGTGTGTTGCTCCATGTCCATGCCTTCAGTGGACACTTGCTCTGGGGCTGTTCTGAAAATCTGACCTTTATTTGACCAAAACTTCCCAAACTCACCCTGTTGGGCACCCCTGAAGATCTGGAGTATGCTCTGGCTGTCTGGGAGAAGTGCTTGTGAGCAAGGAGATGGCTGAATATATGGCACAGCTAAAAGCTCATTCACATTTTCTCCACGTGACATTGTTTTCCCTTAGTCAGACACCTAGTTTTCACCTTATCTTTGCAGAGCTACTGAAAAAAGCGGGAATCTGCACTCGTTTCTTTCTGCTCTTGTTCCCTTCTTAACTCCCGTGTTTGGTAGAGAGTCCCTGATATCTCAGAACTTTGTTCAGCAAACAAAACTTGGTTGTTTTCCAGGTACAATGGTCAAGCTGCAACATTTTCTCCACGCAGGACCACGCTGCAGCTGCTATTGCAAAAGCTGGTATCCCTGGTAAGTTTTCCATGTTCTGGTTTGGCTCTGAGTTGGGCTGTACTGCCTGTTCCTGCTAAATCAAACTGTATACACATCAAGCTCTTCTGAACAAGCTTGAGGATAGAAACAGCCCATCAGAAGCTGTGATTGTTACAAACCAGGACATTTGATTCAGGCTGTATTATATCAGCCTGTGCACAGGTCTCCCAGCAAAGGCTGCTGTTGGGATTTCATCTTAATGAGCTCTGTGCTACCAGCTCATTAAGATGATGGAATGCACTGGGTGATTAAATGGAGTGGTGTGTAGGCGTGTGTAGCTGGAGGTGTTCGGTGCTTTCCAACAAGCTCCGTGCTAAACAGGGGTTGGGAAAGGTAAGGGAGCTGCCATGTGCCCTGTCACAGTGGCAGGGTCAATACCCAAGACATTTTTAGGCTAGAACTAGCCCAGCTGTGTTCCTGCCTGATATCCCTTAAGTGCTGTATCAGGATGCTGCTTGTCTCGTTACTGTCACCTTCCAATAAGCAGCAATTCCTCGCGGATCAGTATCAATACCTGAAGCTGTCTGCTGTGTAACTCAGCTTAAGGAAATGCAATCCTCAGTGCTGGGAACTGCATTACCTGAGCCCAGCTGCTGGCAGATGCTAAATCTGATTTCTGGCAGCCTGGTTCTTTGCTTTGGGAGGGTCTCTCATTTCTATTACAATTAACTATTGCCACAAGTCTTTCCCTAGCTGTGGCGCTTTCTAAGGCAACAAAGTGATCCCTTCATCAGCTCCTTTGGCACTACCAGCTTCAGGCATTGCCTCTGGCGAAGGATGTCAAAGGGCCATGTGGGATTCTTTATATGTTGAGTTGTCTTCTTTGCTGCTTTCAACACCCAAAACTCAACTGAAGAGCCATTTACAGGTTGAGTGTTTGTCAAAGTGTTTGACTTTTGTCCTTGGTATCCTTATTTTTGGAACTTGCTCTTTTTTGTTAATGTTGTACTTGTCATACTGAATTTATGAGACCCTGGAGGAATGCTGGTCCTTTGGCTTCACTATGTGATCCTGACACACTTTTCTTCAGAATAGGTAATTGCATGATTGGCTCTTCATGGCTCAAGGTTAGTTTTCTGTGTAAACAGTGAAAACATGACAATTTAGCCAAATGTTGGGGTGTGTAAATAATGTGCCCAATACGTGTTTGAGCGGCTGAGTACCTCTGAGGATTGAGTATAGCAGCATGAAGGCAGTACAGATGCCTGGAAAGACACGAATCCTGGTGAATGCAACATGCCGGTGGTGGCAGTCTGTTGCTGGGGCTGTACTGACATAGAAATACACTCTAATTAGAGCAGATGAGGCACTTCAGCTTGGATTTTAGTGCTGGGCTAGAGACTAGAATTTAAACTCAAGAGTTGCTGAAGAGTTTATATTCTGCTGCTGCTGCAGCTCATGCTGAAGTCTGGTCCTTCTTTTCTGCTGTGCTAAAAAATGCTGTGGTTGTGTTTTCATTTGTCTGTACCAATATGTCCAGTGGCTATTTCTAATGAGTGGGGTGTTGTGGATGTGAGTCTGCTTTAGTTTGCTTTGTCTTCTTTTTAACATGAAAGAAGAGTAAGGAGAGCAATGAAGTCTCAACATTTTGACCGTGTTTGTGGCCTGGATCGGTGATTATTCCTAGGTCTGTTTTTCAGTGCAAATGTCTTTGCTCGCCTGCAGGCACAGATAGTCATCTGTCTGTCAGCTGCCATTGGGAGCTGCTGATGAAATCTTCCTCTGGCTGCTTCACTACATGCTGAGTAAGAAACTGGCTAATGGTGTGTGTTTGTTCCCGTGCAGTGTTTGCCTGGAAAGGGGAGACAGACGAGGAATACTTGTGGTGCATCGAGCAGACCCTGTACTTCAAGGATGGGCAGCCCCTCAACATGATTCTGGATGATGGTGGAGATCTTACCAACCTAGTTCATACCAAATACCCACAGCTGCTGAAAGGTGACTTGTGTTTTGTTTTGACAGGCACAGTTCTGCTTGGGAGACTGTTTGGGGGTGGGGGGGATGTTTCTGCAGGAATTCCCTGCTGGTGTAAAAAGGGATGGGGGAAGAGGGACAGGCATGTGCAAGCAGGCTGTGAGAATTCCTTACAGTTGCCTGCAGGAACTGTTTCCACCTCTGCTCTGTAGCCCATAAGTTGCAATGACCTGTCGTGGCCATCCTTTACTGTGCCCATTACCTGAGAATGACCACTGGTTCTGCTGTCATGCCAAAAACTTCCCAGAAGTGGACTGTGTTCTAGAACTGCTCAATGTCTGCTTGCAATTAACAATTTTACATTAATGCATTTCTTACTCATCTACTTAGTGCAGTTCTGAATGAAGTCATGACCACCTGTAGCTTTCCTTGGAAAGGAAATACCTTAAATACTCATTCAGTTTGTCAGTGAAGATGCTGATGGAGTGAGGGTTGGGTCTCTTGCTTTGATTTGCCTTCAGTGCAAGTTAGTAAAACTGATCAGTGTAGTATTGCTAGAATGTGTTTATGTAAAAGGTTTATGTGAAGGGAATTTGGCATGACCAGGCTGATCTGTGCCTAGTGAGTATGACAGACTCTCCTTAGCCCTGCCAGTGTCCATCAGCTGTGCTGCAGCAAAATGGGGGTGCCCAGGGTTGTTAAAGGGCACGTTTGGTCTGGGACGTGAAGGAAATTGGGTGGTGATAGTGGGGTGTTTTGGTGCTTTCGTAGAGGTGAGGCTGCTGTAGAAGCCTGCTGGATCAGCTCTCCTCTGACTTGTGCTCTGCTTTAGTAGGGAGATATGAGGAAAAAATCTGAAGGTGGCAGGCTGTGAATAGGGCTGTATGAGGGGAGTCTGGGGCTCTGCTCCTCATCCACGTGTTGCACCAGGAAGAGGGAAACTTTCTCTGTGACAGGCCTCACTTTGTCCTTCATCCTCAGTCTGATGTTGCTCGTAATCCAACACTCAACATCTTTGTGTTATTTAAACTGTAATGAAAGGTTTTCATTGGTCTTTGCTCAGCCTCTTTTCCGTCAAAGGTCTTGTGCTTCCTGGGTTGCCTGTGTGATATTCATGACCTCTTGCTTTTGCCATGTTTGATGCCAAGAAATACCACAATTGGTCATCCCTCTCTATCTTCCCTGTGTTTTCAGAGGCCAAAGAAAGTATTTTCCATGTTCATTCTTTGTTTTACAGGGTTGTTTCCCTGCCATGCACACCTTGGTTGGTGTCCTGGTTCCCAGGGTCTTTGAGCTGAGCTCCCTTCACTTCCAGCCCTCCTGCTGTCCTCCTTTCTCCTCTCCAGCCCTTTTCACTCTCTTGCTTGTCTTGTGCTCCTGGTGCGGGAGGGACTGGCACAATACAGTGCAGTAGGACAATGGCTCTTGCACCGTCTCATGTCTTGGCATCCATCTGTAGTCTGCCTCTGATAAAAAGCATCCCTACTGCCTGGGTCTGCTTCTTAAATTCATAAGAATGGCTCTTCCTCTGGGGTTTTAAATAGTCTAGGGAGGATGCAATACCTGTCAGCTTTTCCCTTCCCAAAATGTGTGGCTGTCTGCACTGGCCGTAGTTGAAAAGCTCCTTGCAGCAGTTCAGTAAATTAAGACCGATATCTGTAGAGGGGGACAAACTTGATCTGTTTTACCTTCCAGTCCATTGCTCCTTGGAAACAGCAAAACTTCCAGAATGGGACCCACGGAGTCTTGATCTCATTTATCTGAGCTTTGTGCTTAGCCCTTTGTTTATATGAAGCAGTGTAGTATCCAGTTTTGGCCTCTTATAGCTAACCAGAGGCTAATATACCCTGAGGGCTTGTGGGGATGTCTGAGCTCTGGAGGTGGAACAGGAGTGACATTGGCAGAGCATGCACAGTGTGTGGATTGTGAGCACAGGAGACTTTTTGGCACGAGGCAGCTGAAAGTGCCATTTGACATTTAAAGGCTGGAATAAGTTTTCTGGGCTAATTTCAGAGGGAATTGTTTTCCATGCTTCAGCTGCTTCTAATTTAAATAGTTCAGTCCATGTGTGCAGCTAACAGTTGAAAGTAGGATTCTTTCAACTAGGGGATGTATTAAATATGTGTGTGGAACTGGTCAGTAAGCTTCCCCTCTACTGAAGTGTGCCTGCAGTTAGAGGGCAGAATAGCCTTTGTACTATTGGCTTATTTCATTAAGCTAAATGCCCTTAATACCAAGATAAATAAAGGCAGGAAGGGGGAAAATGAGAACTGACCAAAGGGGAAAGTCATCTGTGCAAGGGAGCTCTCTGGCATCTGTGCAAAAGACTTGCGTGCAGAAGATTGGCTCATTTGTGATTCATTGATCAGACTTGCTCATTGCTCAGGTCAGAAATACAGGGGAGCAAAGCAGGTCTGAGTGTTTAGCAAGGCTGTCTCAGTTTAATTCAACCTTGTCCTTGCTGCAGGCCCTTCTCTGCTCCCCAGTCACTCAGGCATTGACCATGAGTGGTGTGGGCAGCACTTGGGGCAGCTGCGGAGTGGTTTAGACCAGCTGTAAATGGCACCTGGGGCAGTGCTTGGGTGCCTCCAGGGAGGGGAAGCTGTTGGCATACAGGATGTGAGGTCTGCTTAGTGCCATGGAAAGACAATCTGTTAAGCTCAGGGCTCTCATCTGGAGAGCCTTTGAAGGATGAGGACTGTCTCCTACTTGCCAGATACACCAGAAGAGAGAGGACAGGTTTGGACTGGAGGTTCCTGCCACGACCTCCAAAAGCTTTCCTTCACAAGGGGATGACTGTCCTTGATCCGGGCAGTTGCTCTGGAAACTGATCCTTTTGGGAGACTGTACAGATTCTCCGTTTCCCTGTGCACAAGGCTGCACTGTGAACTTTAAACTGTCCTTTCCCCTCCAAGCAAGCCCTAAATGTGCCAAAGCCTGAATGCATTCCCTCAGCGGGTGACCGTCAGGGGAGTGGGCCTATTGAGGGCTCTGTGGTAAGACACAAGTTGTGGGGATCAGTCAGCCTAATCATAGAATCACAGGTTTGCTTTGGGAGGGACCTTTTAAAGGCCATCTAGTCCCACCTGCCTGCAATGGGCACAGGACACCTTCAACTCAGGTTGCTCAGAGCCCTTTGAACCTTCCCAGGGATGGGGCATGCAGCACTTCTCAGGGCAGCCTATGCCACCNATAGAACTTTGCTGTTAAAAAAAAAAAAAAAAAAAAGCTGCCTTACAGCTAGTCTGAATCACCCTCTTTCAATTTAAAACCATCCCCCCTTGTCCTGTTGCAACAGGCCATGCCAGTGTGTACCCATCTTGTAAGCCCACTTCAAGTACAGAAGGGCTGCAGCGAGCTCTCACTGGAGCCCTCAGTTCTCCAGGTTAATCAAGTTCTTCTCATCTAATGCTGTTGGTCCAATTTCTTTCATGTGCCACAGTGTGTTCTGGGGAGCAACAGGAGGGTCTTATGGCTCAGTCTCAGGCTTTACCTGGGCTTGGACTAGCTCACACTGGACTTTTTGAGGAGTGAGGACAGGTTTGGACTGGTCTTGGCATCTGTGAGTGAGCAGTGCCCTGAGAGCCAGGAGGGTCAACCGTGTTCTGGGGGCATCAGGCACAGCATCGGCAGCCAGGCCAGGGAGGGGATTGTTCCGCTCTGCTCTGGGCTGGGGTAGCTTCACCCTGCATATTGTGTGCAGTTTTGGTCACTGCAATATAAGAAAGATATTAAACTGTTAGAGAGTGTCCAAAAGAGGTCATGAGGATGGTGAAGGGCCTTGAGGGGAAGCCATATGAGGAGTGGCTTGAGGGCACTTGGTCTGTTCACCTGGAGGAGACTGAGGGGAGAGCTCATTGCAGTTACAACTTCCTCGTGAGGGGGAAGAGAAGGGGAAGACACTGATCTCTGCTCTGTGACCAGTGATAGCACCCAGTCAGGCTGGAGATCAGGGAAAGGTTCTTCCCCGAGAGGGTGCTGGGCACTGGCCAAGCTCCCCAGGGAATGGGCACGGCCCCGAGGCTGCCAGAGCTCCAGGAGCGTTTGGACAGCGCTGCCAGGGATGCCCAGGGTGGGGTTGTTGGGGTGTGTGTGCAGGGCCAGGGATTGGACTGGATGATCCCAGCTCAGGATGTTCTGTGGGCTGTGCGGGCTGGGCTGAGGGGCTGCCCCAGGGTGTCAGCAGAGGGCGCTGCGGCGCCGCGGAGCGCGGGCGGTGTCGCTGCCTGTGCCGGGGCTGCCCCGGCCCCGCCGCCGGCCCCGGGCACCAGGATCCCGTCCCCTCGGGCTCCGATCCCGTTCTCTCGGGCTCTGATCCTGTCCCCCCGCGCAAACCAACCCCGAGGGGCTGCGGCAAAGCACCCGCCTGCCTTCCCTTAGGAGCCGGGCTGCTACAGCCTGCTAGGGAGCCTAGGGGTGTACAGCACCGGAGGGTGCAGAGGTGTGTGGCTCTGAAGTGCATCCTCTGGTATTTCTGCAGTTGTTTTGAGGGTTTTCATCTCTTCCTTGCTCTCTGCCAAGGGTTTGTTTAACTTAGCCTCTAGGCGTTGCTCCCAGCACTTGGATGTCCTGGTTTGCACAGCATTGACTTCAACTAAGGTGAATCCTTTTACTCTCCCCGCAGGAATTAGAGGTATTTCAGAAGAGACAACCACTGGGGTTCACAATCTGTACAAGATGAAGGCCAATGGGACCCTGAAAGTGCCAGCCATCAATGTGAATGACTCTGTCACCAAGGTAATACAGACGGAGCCCTTCTGCATTGTTCTGCTCTCTGACCAGCTTGGTGTTGGGATGTTGTCATTCCCATGAAAGTATTCCTTCTCTTGCTGAGCTTCTCCCGATCTGGTTCTGAACAGAGATTTCCACCATATCCTAAAAGTGAGCCCTTGATGTCTCTAATGGGACATGCCATTGTAAATACCCCGTTGTCAGAACATCAAGGGCTTTTTGCATGTAAGAATGTACATTCTTCTGCTATTTAATAATATGAAAACACCTTTGGAGATCATGACTTCCTGAGCACAGTCAGTTCCGGTGGCGAGGAGCCTGTCCTCACTCTGAGTAACTTAAAGCCCCCAGGTAGGTGTCAGGTACCAGCTGAAAAAGAGAGTGTGACTTGTGTGAGCTTGTGCTGGTAAGGGTTGGTTGGTCAGCTTGTGGTTGATCTCTGTGAGCAGCAGTTAAAAAGGAGAGGGCAGGAGGGAGATATTTATTCCTTGCTTAGCTTAGGTACTGCTTCCGAGATAAACCCTGGTGAATTGAGAATGAAGTGAAGTGATGTTTAAAGGGTCCTGGTGCTTTTTGGCTGCAGATGAATTATAGTGGGAATTAAAGGTGTACTAAAGATTTACGCATCTTGATGTTTTCTAAATCTAGTTTCTGAATCTATTTCAAGCTCCCATGCAAACATTATCCTGTTGGGTTGGTAGTTCTCATGTTTGGCCTGCCTGTTCTGCAGTTTGCTGTCTCCTTTTTGCTCACTAAGATGCACCTGACACTTACTTTGTAGGTAGTGGGCTATGCTGGAAGAAGCTTGTTTCTTTACATCCTTTTCACCCAGATTTGTGCCTCTTGCATAATAATTATTAATACTGTTTAGTAGATTTGGAAATTCAGATGTTTCTAACAAAGCCTCTTGAGGGGATTTGGGATTCTAGTGCCAAACAAGTGCTTGTTTTCAAGTACTGTTTGGTATTTATACAGTACAAGATTTGCACTAACCACAATTACAGATCTCTGTGAAAATGTGCAACTGAGCTGACAAATTCTGCTCTCCCAGTCTGATATTTCCAGTTGGTGCCAGGTTCCTGTGCTAACATTTGGAGAGAGAAGGCAGGCACAGCAGCCAGTTCTGTCCTAACCTTCTGCCACTCAAATGCATTTTGGGTGGGACAGATGTCTGCATCCAACACTCTGCTTCTCTTGCCTGCATGGGAATTCACAGATACCTGGAAGGCTTTGATTGCAGTTGGGGGATTTGGAGATGAGGAATCAAATCTGACCGTGCTGCTTTCCTCCATGCTGCAAGGAAAATCTGCAGGACTAGGAAAGAGGGATACCAACTGGCACTAACTTTAGAATTTGAAGGATTGGTAACACAATTTTCTGAAATATTAATGGCAGATATGCCTCTGATAATGTTTATAGGCACTGAGTCAGGAACTTCTGGATCTGAGGTATAATTTGTTATACTTTGGCCAGTTTCTGCCATGGGCAGTTTATCCCATTTCTATTCATACTTAAAAGAACTGCAGGTGTTGTGGGTGCACCT
This sequence comes from Mohoua ochrocephala, assembly GCA_013398855.1. Lineage (NCBI taxonomy): Eukaryota > Metazoa > Chordata > Aves > Passeriformes > Acanthizidae > Mohoua > Mohoua ochrocephala. The sequence goes on from VZTA01029455.1 coordinate 14,429, forward strand.
TCCACTAGACCAGGTTGCTGCCTCTGGAAATTTGCTGCCTGTAGCAGACAGCGTTGTGTTAAGTGAAAGCAAGAAGGATTGGTGCCCTAAGGCTGTAGAAAGGCAGCACAGGCTTTGAGACCAGAATTTTGCTGTGAATGGTGAATTCTTCTCCTTGGGGAGCACAGCAGAACATTAGTAGCCAGACTTTAAAAAAATTCTTGGGCTCTGTAACTCCCCAGATAATCAAATCTGCTAGTACAGCCCTTCTTCCTGGTCAAAACAAAAGGTCCAAGGAGAAGAAGGAGTATTAGAAAAATCAGTACAACAAGGTGTGTGTCTGAGTTTAGGAAGGTGTTCAAGGGCTGAAGTAATATTTGATGTCTGACTTAGCTGGGCAGTTTTGATTTGAGAATCTGGCTGTTAATGTGGCATGATAACGTTACAGTAGGAAGATGTTGTGTGATGGGGCATTAGGAGATGAAAGCCAGGGGTTCCTGGTTGCAGTGACCGCTATTGTGAATGGCTGCTTGCTGGATTTTTCCAAATCCGAGCAACAGTGAGGTCTTGACAGTGTTAGGGTAACTCTTCATGGGGGAAGAAATTCCCATGGGGGAATTTTGATCTTCTGGGGCTGCAGGAGCCAATTTCTCCCGGTTGATGTGGGCAGCTTGCTGCTCTGCAGGCTGGATGTGTCTTGCAAAGATAAGATGATGTGCCGCTGGTGTGTTTTGCCTTCCTGTGGCACTTGGTTCAGTTATTGTCTGATAAACAGTAGCAGGGAACTTGTGAACATCTGGTTTAGAAACTCAGACCTGCATCGGTGTGAAAGACACTTGTTAAATTTAGGTTACTGCTAACAAGTTTTCAACAAGTCCGAGCCCTGGTCAGTAGACACAATGAAATTTATGAAACGCTTCTCACCACTTTGAAGCCTGTGTCTGATATAACTCCATAGATTGAAACTGGATAAATAAAAATATCAAACCAGGTTCTCTTCTTCCTATGCCTCATGGTGGTTAAAGTATTTAAGTGACTCTCGTGGTGCTTGCACCTAAGTCCATTTTCTTTCCCTGAGGAAATTTCACTTGAGTGGCTTTCATCTGTTCTGAAATGGCTCCCTTTCCTTCCTCAGAGCAAGTTTGATAACCTTTATGGCTGCAGAGAGTCCCTCATCGATGGCATCAAGCGTGCCACAGACGTCATGATTGCTGGGAAGGTGGCAGTGGTGGCAGGATACGGGGATGTGGGCAAGGGCTGCGCCCAGGCCCTGCGGAGCTTTGGAGCCAGAGTCATCATCACTGAAATCGATCCCATCAACGCGCTCCAGGCAGCCATGGAAGGTGGGAGCTGAAGCAGAGCAGGAATTCAGGCATCTGACAGGGTCTCTGCATGTCAGTGTAGAGCAATAAATGAGATGTGGCCAAGAAAGGTTCTCAGTGGGTTTCAGCCCTGTCCCTGCTGAGGTACAGTTGAATCCAGTTTAACTGTAGGAATTCCTTCCTTGCAGTAAGGGAAGGAGTTTGTTACTAGAGGCCTTGAAGGTGTGTTTGGAGTCAAGGATTCAAGAGACCATAGTGGGGTAAGGCTGAGGGAGTGTCCTCAAGTTGTGCAGTTCTAACCTCTAGCGTGGGATAAGACTTCACTGGAATTAAAACACTAAAAAACACCAGGCCTTACTCTTGGTAGGTTTTCTTTGGAGAGCAATGCCATGCGCTCTGTCTTTCCAGCTGAGCTCAGGGCACGCTCTGGAGCTGTGCCCCTTCTCTTCTGTGGGTGCCTCATGTAACTGTGCTTCTTGGTACCAGTTTATCCCATTTCTGTTCATACCTGACAAGAACTGCAGGTGTGGTGGGGGCACTTTTGCAAATTCGACCCCCTGAATCCAGTCTGAGTGCCGTGCCAGACTGTACCTCTGGATGTTGAATGCATAGAACCACAGATGTGAAAAGGGTGAGGGATGAATGGGTTTTGTGCCTTGTTGGTGTTTAGCAAGACCAGTATCCCACTACCTTGCATCATCCCCTAGGCCAGGTGTTGGCAGAAACATTTGACCCATTCTTTCTCTATACTTTTCTACTTCTAGTATTATGTCCCACTTGTTAATAAATGTTGGTGGTTGTGTAGAGAAGTAACTTCTTCTCTTTTTAGGTTATGAAGTTACAACCATGGAGGAGGCCTGCAAAGAGGGCAACATCTTTGTCACCACCACTGGCTGCACTGACATTGTGCAGGGCAGGTATGGCCAAGTCACTTGCTTTAGTGAAAGCATACCTGTACACTTAGATTTCTTTTTTTAAAATACAGTCATAACCTGTCAGCAGTATGGTGAGGGTTAGCACACAGTCTGATTTCTGGACATCAGAATTTAGCATGAATTTAGTGAGAAATTAAGCCTTTGGTCTTTCAGTTTTGTTGATGTTGCCAGATTGCAGTTGTTCCTGACTTATGGTATGTAATGATGGAGAAACAAAAGCTGCAGAGGGATAGATTGATTTTTTTTTTTTTTTTTTTTTTCCCAGAATGAGGGCATCAGGGCTGAATTCTGTGTTAGGCCAGACAAATGTGAACAGAAGAGGGGGCAGGTAAAGGTTGAAAATGATTCCATCTGTGGGTGCATATAGCAGCTGAAACTGGCCTGTTCTCAATGAACTGCCCTGCAGTGTTTGGTTACTGCTCTTAGATCTCAGTTTATAGCCCCAACTCCACACAAACTCCTTTCTTTGCCATTGACTGTACATGTTGTAATGGAAGATCGGATTAGGTGGGAGGAGATCAAGCCATTAGTGTCTAGAGATGTAAAACTGCTGGGAACTTTAAAATCATGAAGAAAATTATTTCTTCTGTGTAAGGAGAGTAACTGCAGGTATTTGTTTTGACCAATCAAACAAAATTTTATTACTTTCCATACTGGGAAAATACTCTCTCTCCAGTAAGCTCTTCTATCCTTGGGAAATGTCCTTCCCTAGAAGCTTGAAGGTCTTTTCCAATAGATTTCCCATGCCTGGAGGGGTTACCAGCCCCACACACCTCGTGAGAGTCAATGCAGTTACTGAGCTGGGCACTTCTCAGGGCTGTGGATTGGAGCATCTGCTGAGAGAGAAAACTGTGTGGATTAACTTTTGATACAACTTCTTTTCTTTTGCAGGCACTTTGAGCAGATGAAGGATGATGCCATAGTGTGTAATATTGGCCATTTTGATGTGGAAGTTGATGCCAAGTGGCTGAATGACAATGCAGTGGAGGCAGTGAATGTCAAACCTCAGGTGAGGCAGCCTTTTTTGCACAGGCTCTCCTGCTGGAAAAAAGCATTAGCTACTCAGTGTTGGTTTCTAGAAAGGAGAGTATTTCTCTTCAGGTTCTTTGGTGTTTCTAGCTTTGTTGGAAGCCACTGTTGCTCTGGTCAGAATGCAGGTTCTGCTAACCTGGAACAAGCTGCACATGATGTTCTTGGGTTGGCGTTAAAGCAATTGTTTCTAGCCAGCCAGTGCCCAAGTCCCTCAGGGTGGCCTCTGGGGAGCGGTGCCCGGTATAGATACATCTTTCTCCATGCGTTCCCTCTTCCTTGGGACTCAGGAGCCTACCGTTAATGCTGACTGTGTAAACAATTATAACTGCATCAAGTCCATTCCTTATGGGAAGTCAGCTTTGATCTTTGGGGCATGGGCAGGGGGTATTGCAAATGTGCTTGCTTTGATAGCCCTGAGCTGAAAACAATGGCAGATCTCAGTTTCAGAAAGCAAATTAGATTAATACAGAGCAGACCATTAGAGACCCCATAAAATTTAAGAGCAGAGCTTATAGATTGCCTGGTGCCTGATCTGAATTTCCTCTTGTCAAGCTGTTTGCTCATGTACCGCTCTGCAGCAGAACAGTTGTGGTCCTAAGGGAATGTCAATGGAATGTCTTTTGGGATTCTGTCAGGATTTGAAGGAATTCACATCTCTCTGTTTTTTCAAAGCATGGTGTTTTTTTTTTTTAATCTACTCTGACATTGAAACCTCAGGAAAGCCTATCTGGAGCTCTGCCAAACTTAGGTTTCTCTTCCAGACTTGGTGGCTTCATTTTAGAAACCTGTGTGGGCAGATCAGGCAGGATGTTTTATCCTTGCTCAGCTTGCATGTCCACCATGTATTTGCTTTAAGCTATGGCTGTAGCTACACGAGGAAAATCAGAATCTGAAAATTTCAGCTTTTCAACTGTGTGTCTTAAAGCAGAGAAACAAAACTGGACTAGATTAAAACTGTTTTGTGACATCAGCATTGAGGGAGAACATCACATAAAGCAAACCAGGCTTTACCTGACTTGGTGTGGGACTTCTGGCTATCTTTGAAGATGGAGTGTCCTTGCTGATAGAAGGATTCTGGGACAGGTCTTGTACTTTTTAATAACACCACACCCAAACATACCTCTCAGATATCCATCTGCCCTTCCAGTTTTCATAACTCCCCTGTGGCTTATTGGCCACCTACATCAAAGTCTTACTAAGCAGTTGTGAGGGGTGTGTTGGGACACTTTGCATGGCCTTAACCAGGTCTGAAGTTACACCCTCAAGTTCTCACTATGTTCAGATTTGTTCCTGCCCATGGCCTTAGTGGAGCTGACTGTGCTCAGCAGCTCTTGTCCTAGTGGAGCCCACAGGTACCTGCCTGCTTTCTGGTAGCTCAGGCTGTTTTAAAACTAAACCTTGGACTGCTTGAAGAATAAGCACTGTTGAAGGTTTAATTGGGTGTTAATATGGCACCACACAAACTACCTGCACAGAGGCAGTAAATCCCTTTTTATACGCTTTGCTTTGAGGAGCCAGTCTGGCGTTGATTAGAGTGCAGAAAGGTGCCGTGTAGTCCTAGGTATGAAAACTGTAACTAGTTTCTGGTTTAAAAAAAACCCAAAACCAAACAACTAAAATTACCTTTTGAAAAGGATGGAATTGGGGTCAAGGCCGTCCATATGGATAAATGCTGAAGAAATCTAACTTTCTAAATATTCAAATTTTTACTAAAACCTGGCAGCTTCTTTTCTGTATCCTGAACCAGAGAGGGGAATATAGTACAAGAGCAAAAATCCCTGACTTTCTATGAAGACATCTTTGTCTTGATGAGAGGATTAAGGCCAGAGCTGAGGGTTGTTAACTTCAGCTGGAGGTGCAAAGTAATTGAGACCATGTCCAGCATGGAAGTTTCAGTACCAGTGCTGGGCTGATGTAAGAGATGTTTAATACTTTAATAAGAAAAACATCTTACTGTGTCATGCTGGCTCAAGTGATGTGTTCAGAGGACAGTTAAGGAGGAAATAGGCTTATTATTGAAAAGCTGGCAGGTTGGTTTGGCTCTGGGTTTGCACTGCAGTGCTGCTCAGCTATGTTTGGGTATCAGAGACTGACCTGCACAACCTCAACTCGAGAGGGGAAGAGAATGTCAAGGTCAATCAACTTCAGCTCATAAATAAATTATTCCCATATAGTGTTTAGGGAAGTGCAAAGCAGCCAGGTAGTCCAGAGCCAAGTAAATTCCAGTGAGAAAAAGGAGGAGGCATTTGTCTGAGTGTGGAGAGGAGTTTATTGCTTGGATAACTGGAATTCTACTTCCGGAGCAATTTCTTGAGCTTATGAATGAGCCTGTTTATCTGCCTGTATATGAGACGTGTTTCCACAGTACTGACTTAAGCCTGTGCGCTGCTACCACTACTACTTTGTATTTCTTTCTGTGCATGAATTTTACGTTTTCTGTGTTCCCCTGTGCATTGAATGACTCCTTTTAGGAGGTTGCTGGAGGTGTGCGGTTCTATGAACAAGCCAGCAGCTGTCCAGGGGCACGTTGTGTGGCTATTATGTAGGGATATAAGATTTTGACACCTAAACCGCCCAATTCAGACTTCAAAACTGAAATGCTACTTTAACTGCTCAACTATCTTTTAGTAGTTCAATCTGTAAATGTAATGTTTGTTATAAGTAATATTGTAGCTGTTCTCAGGATTTTTCATGTTCTGCTTCCCATCTGATTCCTTCTTTATTTTGTTACTTCTTCCCATAATCTCCTGATAGCTCATATGGTATTTTTTGGGTGGACTGAGCATGTCACTGGTGGTCCACAGTGGAGAATTGGCATCCAAAATAACAACTGCAACTGCTCAGTGGGGGGGATCATTCTTACCCCACCTGCTGAGTGCTTTTGGGCAGGAGAAATGGAGACTGATTTAGGGCTGCTCTTTGAGGTGTTCACTGCCTGCATGTGTTGTGCTGAAATCACAGTAATCTGTCATGTGAACCCAAGAAGCAGAAAATGATGCTGTGATTGAAGCATAGCTGAGACAGGCAGGTGGAGGCACAGACCTGCTCTGAAGGCCAAATACCTGTTACAGAAAAAATGGTTTGGATGGGTTTGCTCTTGACATCTCTGCTAAAGTCCTGCACAAGGATGTTTTCTCAGAAGATGGTATTGTTACAATTAAAGCTTCATCCCATGTGGCTTTTAATTTACAGGCCAAACCTTTAAGAACAAAATTGAAAATTATGTGTTTTACTTAATATTAAATAACTTTTAGCTTCTAAAGTTTAAATACAGCTGTGGGGAAGGGACCCTTTTAGCTCTGTCACAGTTGCTGTGCTAGCAGAAGATAAATGGTCTGAAGCATTAGATTTTAAGTTTTTCCAAACTTATGTTTTAAGTATTTCCAAACTGCTCTACTCCCAAATGCTTGGTTTGACGTGGGCAATAGACACCAGTTAATACTGAATATTCTTGTGACTTGTGGGCCATATTGGTGTTTGATTAATTGCTTTAATATTCTAACCTCCTCCAGCTTAAAGGCAGGGCAGAGTGGAGCTAGTGAGTGGTGGAAAGGAGAAGCAGGGTCGAGTTCAACATTGCAGGAGTTCAGTCTGGCCCAGGCAGTTGGGGCACATGCTAAGTGACATTATCTCCTGAGCTGTGTGGGACAGTGACATTATCTATCTCCTGAGCTGTGTGGGACTCTCAGAGTTGAGGACCTGTCTCCTTAACCCATTCGAGCCTGGATTCTGTGTGCAGAGTCCTGCCGTCCCTGGGGTAGCTTGGGGAGGATCTTACCTGTGGTCACCCAAGAGCAAAGGAGGGTACACCAGGAGCCAGGACAGCTGTGTATTCTATGTATTGGCCTTGCAGAGATGGGACCAATTCCAGGGGGCCTTCAACAGGCTGAGGGCTCCAGCTGTTACCCTGTGTTAGATGCCAAGGCTCTGGACTGCTGCATACAGAGGTGTTCCCTCTTCTCTGTCTCCCCACACCAGTTGTGACCACTGGGCATAGATGAACTGGGATTTACTGCAAGCAGCGCGTTCCCACCACAGCTGGCTGGGACTACACGCACGTGGAAAAGCCAGGAGAATTGGGGAGCTGGTTAAATAAACTGGGGAGCTGGTTAAGAAGTTGGAGACCTGGTTAAATACAAAGCAGATGCCAAGATGGATGTGCTGTGAAGCCCAGGGTCGCTGCAGGCTTTGCAAATACTGGCTGGGATTGAGGGAGGGGTGTCTCTGTTATAATTTAAGTGCTGCAGTGCTGAATTGGTGAGGGGGGGGAGGGAGGCCCCCCCCAGCCCCCTGTGCCTGACGTGGCTGTGGCACTGCTGCTCCCACAGGTGGATCGCTACACCCTGCGCAACGGCCGCCACATCATCCTGCTGGCCGAGGGCCGCCTGGTCAACCTGGGCTGTGCCATGGGCCACCCCAGCTTCGTCATGAGCAACTCCTTCACCAACCAGGTGCTGGCACAGATCGAGCTCTGGACCCACAGTGACAAATACGCCGTGGGGGTCCACTTCCTGCCAAAGAAGGTGAGTGACAGCCACGCAAAGGTGCTGGTAAGGAAGCCAACTTCAGGTGTGGCTTTGTGCTTGAACTCACTTTTCTGCTGAAGGTTTTTTTTGCTAAGTGGTTCTGTCCTTCAGAGGATGTTTGGCTTTGGATGTGCTGGGTGTGAATGGGCTGTTCTTTTGTGTGCAGAACTGGGACTTGCCTGTCCTGTGGTAGAACACCCAGGCACTTTTTTGTCTTCTCTAAGGTGGAAGACAACCAGGTGTGAGAGTAAATGTGAAAATACTTTCCATTTGGGAAGTAGAAATGTGTATGTTTGGGCTTACTAATGAGGTGTTTTCTGAAGGACTTAAGTTTCCAAACTCATCAGTTAAGGGTCAAGCAAAGCATACCAGAAATGCAGTGTAGGAGTTGATCAGCAAACTGCCACATAATTGTCTTCAAAGGAACAGTCTTGTTGACAGTTATCTTGAAAATGATAGCCCAGGGTTGGTGATAAAATGTGGCTTCATCCTCTCACTGAATAACAATTTTGAGTAAGCATACTTGAACTGGAAATGAGAAGTAATGCCCAGAGCAGTTAAACATGAAGTTGCCTGTTAGGGGAGCATATGGCAGTGATCTCCTCAGGTTCATCCCCTGTGACAAAACACTCTTGACTCTCTGTGCCTCACAGAGGGCTTTATTCAAAGAATGAAGCAGTCTCCTTGTCAGAACCAACAAAAGAGCTTTCTCTGATCATTTTCTGGGCTGGTGCCTTTCCTTGTTCTGTGCAATTGCTTCGAGGTCCAAATGTGAGACTTAACAGTTACCAAGTACCTTACACTGCACTTTCTTTGACTGCAAGAATGTTGCTTTGATCAACCCTTACAAATGAGCACACATTTCTGCAATGTGTGTTCCTGGAAATCGAGGAAAACTCTTGTCTCCATGTTCTTGGCACCAAATCTGTCCTGCTCAGCTTTGATTTTAAGGTGAGACTGTCTGCTCACCTTCATCTAAATTTGTGTGTCTCTCATATCTAAGTCTTGAAGTTCCCAAGCTGAAGCAGCTGTGCAACAACTGATCCCTGCTGTGGTTTGAAACCTCATCTGGGAATTGTCAGGGACTCAGTTCCTTTTCAAGTGGGTGGAATCTGTCTTAAATTCACTGGAAATACACCTATCAGAGCTTCATATGTCAGTGTAGTCAACCAGATATGAATCCAGTTTCTGACCCTCCTTTATTTGTTTCATGGCATCCTGGCAGGATGTACTAGGCTTAAATACTTGTTTCCCTTTTGAACACAGGTGTTCCCCTTCGGTTTTCTTTCTTCCATGGTTTACCTGACTCTTTGGTGGATATCATGGTTCACTTCCACATTATTCAACCATTTCCCCTTAGGTTTCTAATTTTGTCTTGTCACCTTTGGCTGTGCTGGTTCCCAAGAGATGCTGGCAGTTCCACAGTGGTTAGTTACTGTGAGCAGGCTGAGCTGCAGTGAGTTACACTCTGTGCAGATGGAGCTTTTTACCTGGTTCATGGGATTACTTCAGAGTAGTGGCTTTGTTACCACAGTCCCTTGGAGGGGGAAACCCAGGACTAGTTTTTGAATCATTTAGGCTCTGCTGGTTCCCACAAGGTGCAGGTTTGGCCCTTGATTGTTTTGTTGATTTACTGCCCTTCAGTTATATTGCAGCCTTTCATGTCTACTTTGGCAATATTTCCCTCATATTAGTTGTCTTTGCTGTGCTGCTGGGATTTAGACTTACCTCGTATCTGTTTCCTTGGCAATGTTTGCCTGTTTCTTGCAGGAATTACAAATGGTCAAACTTGTCCTTGATCCCTGCTCGTGCTGTCTTTTCTACCTCTGAATATCCCCTGTGGCTGTACATCTCCCTCTGACACAGCAGCTTGTTCACCATCCTCCTGTTAGTTTTCTGACTCTCCTGTACCAAGCTCCTGGAGCCTTCTAACTTTATACATTCTCCAGTTTCTTGAGTTTACACACGTGCCTGACACCTCTGGGATAGAGAAATTATATCAGCCTTTCTGAGCTTGTGTCCTACAGCCCACCTTGGTTTTAGTCTTCATGAAGAAGTGCCAGCAGATAAAAGTAGTCTTGTTGAATTGGAGATTCTGGAATAAATTTCATTATTCATGTGCCCCTAAAATGAGATACCTGGAAAGGACAGGAATTTTTTTTCCGGTGCTAGGACTTACATAATATTGTAGGATGACAGTGTAGTATGTCCAGGTGTCTTTGTAGTGGAAACTGGGGCTTAATCATTCTAGCAAACTGGATATTCTTATCTCTGAAGAGTTTGATCTCTGTTCTTTGCTTGCTGGATGGATGTGAATGTGTAAATGAGATTGAAATGGGTTTGATTATATAAAATTTTGTCTCGCTTAAACTTAACTTGTCTTCCTCAAAAGCACAAGGCTCTTCCACCTGAATGCAGGTCTGTGCTCAGACAGGTGAGGGATGTTGGCAGGAACAAAGTCGTGTCAGTGTAAGTCCCCCTTGGGGCTGCTATTGGTTTCCACATATTCATTTCTCCCTCTGGATTGTGACTTCCTGAAATAATAGGACTCTGTTCTCTTAATATTTTTGTCTCAATGTTTTGTTTTCCAGCTGGATGAAGCTGTGGCTGCTGCTCATCTGGACAAGCTGAGTGTGAAGCTGACAAAGCTGAGTGACAAACAGGCCAAATACCTGGGCTTGTCCAGAGATGGGCCCTTCAAGCCAGACCACTACAGATACTGAGCAGGTGGCACTACCCAAAGACCAAAGTGCAGGGATACAACCTTCCAAAGCTCTTGTGTGTGCTGGGCTTCTGAGGACAAGCCTTTTGCCATTTTCCTCTCAGTGCTGCACAACCCCTCCTCTTACCAGGGAACCTTCAGGGCCATGTCAGTGGAAGAGGATCACTGACTCCTGGAATTAGAATTGGTTACTTAGCTATTGTCACAGTGAAAAGGATCCTATGCACCTTTTGTTAGTTTCTGATGCTCCAATAAGGGGAGCAGGACAGAAGGTGGCTAAATGAGATTGTGTAGTCTTGCCATACAAGTGGCTGACAGCTTTGAACAGGCTCACCGGTGAGGTGGGGAACGGTTTCTGCGGGGAGATGCTTTTGCCATGCCCTGCTCCAATCAGGTGAATCCCATTAAGAGACTGGCAGTGTCAGGCCTCTCTCCACAACAGTGCCCTGGTAAAAGTGCATATCGTGAAACTGGAGGAAATAGGGAGGATGTGGGTTGCTTGGTCTCCGTGCTGTAAAATCAACTTAGCCTCCTACCCAGGTATAAGAGCTGGAGGTTTTTCCTGGGTTAATTTACTCCACTGGTTTTGGTCAGAACAAAGACCATTTTGTGCTTCTGCCATACCAGCTTGACGAGGGGTGAGGCAAGAGAGACTTTTAGCAGCCTACAAGTGTGTTGTGAGCAGCTGAGGAGCTACTGAGGGGATGGTTTGGTTTAGGGACCTTGTTCAATCCTCTGCAGACACCAGCAGCACACTGCTACCCCCAACTTGATTTCTCCGAGTTGTCATGTCTGCTGTATCATGTTTGTCACTGACTTCAAGTGCTTTTATTAAAGATCTGACTGTGGCCTGACTTGTTTTGTGCAGTGAGATGTTTTGGGGGTTTGCCATGGGTTTGTTTACCTTTGTGTGATCCTTAAGCTACTGAAAACATTTGATGTACCCATGTGGGGTGTCCTCAAGGCAAAAGCCAGTGCTGTGGCAATTCTGCATCTTGTGCTGGGGATGGGGAAAGCTGCTCCTCAGGAAATATTTAAAGGGCTGCATCTTACAGGAAAGTCACTCTGCGCACACAATTATCTCCACGTGTCATGGAAGGTCTCTCTTGCCACTGTCCTCTTCAGTCAGCGTTGTACTGGAGACCACCTCTGTTTCTGGATGTAAGAAGATGAAAGGTTTGGAATGATGTTACAAGGTGCTTGAAGTTCTCAGATTTGTGCCCAAACCTCCGTGAGTAGTTGGAACTGATGGTGTGGAGTGTGAACTGTTGGAGGAGGAAACAGATGAGTAAACGTGTTGCTGAGTGTAACTTTTTTCATGGTTTTGTTTTGCATTGACCTTTAAAAAGCACCGATCTGAACTGAATTTGGGTCCCACAGAGGCACCATAAATGATTGCATAATCAGTAATGGTGATTATCCTTTAAAGAGACACACAGCAGCTGCAGTACACATCTGAATGTAGATGATGGGCACCTTGTGCTTGTGGCACGGAGTAGCCGTGGTGGAAAATGTCAGTGTGGTAGAACAGACGCAGTAGAAAAGTAAGGACCGCTGGTGTCCTTATTCCTTAGTTTCCACTACTTGGGCTTTGGCTTCTCAACCTATTTCACAGCTGAAATCTGCTATGCTGAAGTGCAGGGTTGTAATTCTGCTCTTGGATCATGGCTCCCTAGAATTCAGTTAGGAAGGGCCACCTGGAGGTCTCTGGTTCATCCCTGTCCTCATACCAGGGCCATGCTGAGATGAACTTGCCCAGGAGAGCTTCAGTTGTCTTGGGACAGATCGCATCACCTCTTTAGGCTTCTCTCCCAGAATGTGACCACCCTCTGGTGAAAGTATTTTTCTGTACATTTAACTGCAATTTCCTGTGTTACAGCCTGTGCTGGCTGCTTCATTTTATTCCTCTGCACCTCTGGAAGGGGCTAGTTCCATCTTCACTACATTCATGATTCCACAGACAAATCAGGGAAGTGTCTGGATGCCAGCAGCATGACCAGGTCTGAAACATCTCATCTGCTTTGCAAGGCCCTGGGCCAGGGCACTAAAGTACCACTGTGAGAACGAGAACTGTCCAGTGACTTCCTAGCACAGCATTTTCATTAACCAAACTAATGAAAATCTGATTTGCTGCTGAAAATCTGCCTAGTGTGAACAAGTTAGCAATGTGGCATTTTGATGGTTTGATTTGATAAAATGCAGAATTTATATTTGGAGTATATTTATTAGGTCTTGTATTTATTTTTTGTTGTTGTTGAAGAGGACTAGATCAAACACGGGCCCTAATAAAACCAGTGGCAGAATTTCTGTGCCTCCCTCCCAGTCCCAGCAGTGCAGTTGTGGTTTGGTTGGCAGCAGTCCTGTGCCCAGTACCTGGCAGCAGAGTGGTTTGAGAACTGGCACTGCAACCAGGAGCATGTTGAATATTTTTGTTCAGCCTTTTTTGGTGCACTTCACATTCTGTAGTACAGCTGTTCAGCCGCAATGGGGTCATCTTAGTTCTCACTGTGGCGTGAGCTCTTTGAACTCTTTCTCAAAGGCAATTTTGAATAATCTTTACAGTGAAATACGTGGATTTCTCTTCCATTTCAGAAGCTTTCCAGGATGAATGGAAGACTTTGAAACCTGACCTTTGGTGTAGCAGCTGATTTCCTTTAAAAAAATACATGTTGCTGTTTCACGTTATTACTCCCTGCTGGTTTCTTAACATGTACAATCCACGTTACAGCAAAAGTGTGCCCAGGTGGGCGCAAGGAGGCCAAGGGCACCTGGGCTGTCCCAGCACTGGTGTGTCCAGCAGGACCAGGGCAGTGACTGCCCCCTGTGCTGGGCACTGCTGAGGCCCCACCTCGAATCCTGGGGTCAGTTTTGGGGCCCCTCACGAGAAAGACATTGAGGGGCTTGAGTGTGTCCAGGGAAGAAAACGGGGCTGGAGCCCCAGGAGCAGCTGAGGGAGCTGGGAAAAGGGCTCAGCCTGGAGAAAAGGAGGCTCAGGGGGGACCTTGTGGCTCTGCACAACTCCCTGACAGGAGGGGGCAGCCGGGAGGGGGTCGGGCTCTGCTCCCAGGGAACAGGGACAGGAGAGAGAACGGCCTCAAGTTGTACCGGGGGACGTTCATGTTGGATATTGGGGAAAATTCCTTCATGGAAAGGGTGGCCAGGCATTGACACACCCTGCCCAGGGCAGTGGTGGAGTCCCCATCCCTGGAGGGATTCAAAAGCTGCGTGGATGTGGCTCCTGGGGACACGGGTTAGTGCCGAACTTGGAGGTTCTGGAGGAATGGTTGGACTCCATGGTCTTAAAGGTCTTTTCCAGCCTCAATGACACTGAAATCACTCAGCCTTACTGTTTGCTTGCTCTTTATTGGCAAGAGCACATCTCATGTCTCTCAGAGTTTCGCTAAATCATTCCCAACTAATTTTTTTGCTCTTTTCTCTTTGTTTTCAATCCGTATGCAATTAATTCGGAGTTTACTCTAGCCTGAGGTCGAGCATCTAGATTGCCTAAATACAGATTGCTGCTACTCATTGTGGCTGCTTTCCAATGGTTTTAGCAGGAGATAATGAATGAAGAATAGCACAGAGGAGAGCCCGGCATCTGTAGGTACGCAGGCTGGGGACTGTCCCCTCCCCAGCAGCAAAACCCCATGAATGGGCTCCTCTGGCATCCCACATCTGGCTGGTGAGTCAGAGGACAGTGTCAGGCTCCAGCTTTTCTCACTTCTGGGCCTCTGCACAGCAGATGTCCCAGCACTGTGGCGAGATGTGAGCCACAGGCTCCCTGGACCCAGCACAGGGGATCCCAGAGAGGGGGAGCTGGGTCACTGCGAGCACAGAGTGCACAGGGAGGGCTGACGGAGGGAAGGGGGAGTAAAGGTGAGATTCAGTCTCAGATTTGTGCTGCTCAGCAGGTCTGGTGTCTGGGAGAGAGGGGGATGGATGCTCAGAACAGTGCGTTTGTTCCCTGTGGAAGGTGCGGTGGGAGGCTGTCCTGGAGCAGCCCTCAGGCCCCTGTCCAAACCAGGCTGAGCAAATGGACAAAGTCCTAAAGCAGCCCTGCCTCCAGTTCAGCAGCCTCTTCCCTCAGCCTTGTTTGCAGGCTCATTCTGAGGGGCAAAAATGCAAGAAGTGAGATTTCCATGTGTGCCCAAAGGAAGTGCAGTTTGGGAAAGCATGAACAGTGTGTGAGGGATGAGGAGAGCTGGTGGGTGCTCTCTTTCACAGGAACTGGCTCAGATTTGCAGCTTCCTCCCACCCCTTATCCTTCCCCATACCAGCAACCACTGGCTGAGAACTGGGAAATAGAGTAAGCCCACTCTAGCTGTTCCTTAAATTAAGCTGTTCCTGGCTATTAATTTAGCAGGTCTTTTCCTATTATTTATTTCTACTTGACCAGGAAAAAACCCTTGGTAGTAAAGTAGTGCTAAACCAGACCTGGTTCCACCCTGGGAAAAGTTTTTATTTAATGCTATGCCCAGTTTCAGGTTGTTATTTAACACCTTCAAATGGTTTGCAGTGTCCCATTGCCTTCAGTGAGGTTGGGCTGTTCTGGGTGGTAACAAGCACTGCCATCCTGGGAGATCTGTCCCTGGAAATTGATGGAACCTGGTGATCAAATGAAATTAATGATGAAGGATTGTACTCCTGGTCTTCAGACAGCTCTGGTTTGGCCAAAAGTAATCAAATATTTCCTCAAATGTCTTTCAGATCCATGTTCTGTTAATGTTTTCCTTATTGTTACCAGTGAAAATTCCCTTCCAAATAAGGCACCTCCTGCCCCCCATTCTCCCTCCACTGTTGAGTCAGAAGCGGTAAGAGAGCACAGGCTGTACATTTTTCTCCATTTATCTCAACCAGAAATGCCAGACTCCGTGATTTTAAGTTTGCAATACAGTCTTCCTAGGCCCTGCTCTTTATTTTTTTGCAAGGCTGGAGTTCTGTGAAATGGAGATTGATGGAGGTTGCACAGGTTGCCGTGGGAAACACGGATCAGTGCAGAGGAGAACAAGGGATGGCTGAATGGATGCTGCACTGACGACTCTGTGATTCATGACTGAGCTTGTCAGTGGTTCTTCCTGCAGATGATACGAAGCTTCTCGGAAGCTAATTGAGGTTTTTTTAGCCCGTGGGGCTTTTTGCTAAGACAAATCGAATGTAGTAAATGTAGCCTGTGAAGCCTCAGCAGGGTTTGCAGTAGCGTTGTTTGCCACTGGACAGCTTTGCACCACTGTAACAAGCATCAATTACAATTATTTTTCTTCTCTTTTAAAATCACTAACCCTTCATGCCTGTGGTTTGCACACCAGCTTAAGGAAAGCAAAGACAAACAAAAGACTGGCAGAATAATAAGAAAAAAGAACCCAACCCCATGAAAAAATACTTCCAGACGTGAGTGGGGTTTAAAAAATGGGTTTAAGGTTCTGCAGCATCCTTTTTATGGGATGAGGACACCCCAACTTCTTGTCTAATTCCCTGAAACTGCACAGCAGAAAGATTAAATTCTCTAGGATATTTAGAAACTTCGTAGTAAAGTTTTCACTTCTTGTTCCATCTGTAGAGTCCAGAGACACTTTTCAGCAAACCTGGTACTTTTCTGTAGCACCCTGGTTTTGGTTTCATTAACTGGAAAATCATTTCTGTGAGGGAATATTTAAAGGGTCACAGTCATAGGTATGTGCTCCTTTTCCCTGATGGAGCAGCAGCATTTTGGAGGGAGACTGAACAGATTGCAGAGGTTCAGGCACCTTAAATGCTTAGTAATTGGACACAAGGTTTTGGGTTGAGCCAGGGCTTACTGCCAGTATCTGCTTTTTTACTGACTTGTTTCCACTAAGAACAAGCATTTGGTGGTCCTGTTCTTCCTCCTCTCCAAAACTTATTCCCTGTGTGTATTTTATTAACAACTGCCTGCAGACTCCTTTTGACTGTTTCGGAGGTCTGACCTGCCACTGAGATGTCATTTTGGAGATAAATGTCAACATCTCTGACCACACTCCCAGACTTAGAAGAAAGGAGCAGTGATGGAAGATGTTGAAGGGAATACAGGGAAGCAAACCATCTGCTCTGCTCATTTAGTGCTCTACATATTTGCTTCCCAAATTGAGAAATTAATATGAATTGAATCCCAGCTTTATAGCAAGGAAATCTCTGAAATACTAAAACCTTTGTGCTTAAAGTAGTCTGGCTCTGTCAGATATTTCTGAGGTCTTTTCAGACAGGGAGGGATCCCTGGCTGTAGAATTACTTTGAATGCTCCTATTTCCATTTTAGAAGACTCTAAGATTTGATGTCTTTGACCAACAAGCAAAAGAGCATTCTTTTAATAAATATATATATACCTTTTTTTTTTTTTTAATGCCACTCTCATTTGTTATGGAACACAAGGAAGAGTGAGGCTGTGTATTCTCGTGGTTGATTTCTGGCTATTACTGTTGTAATCACATAACACTGTTGTTCATCTATTTGAGATAGCTGTGTGGAGTGAGGGGGGAGCCCATATGAGATCCCAAATGGCATTTTAGCTGAGGAAACTGCCCAAAATAGCAAGGATACCACAAGAACACTGTTAGGTAAATATAACTGATTAGCTAAAATGTAGACAGTGAGTGATGAAGGTGTTGTTAAAGCATGTTAGAGTATATTAAAGTCAATAGATGATGTCCACAGATTCAGAGGGGTCTGCACTGGATCACTAGGGACTGGTGTATTTTAGTCTTTTCCTGCCTTTATCTGTATTAAATGAGAGCCACGTGTGAGTTGTGTTACGACGCTAATACAGCCATTTTAGGGCTCCCATATTTCCGGCAGAGTTTCATCTCAAAGGATTTCCTGGATGGAAAGATGTGTGCATATGCCATGCAGCAATTGAAATAGTTTCTCATTTCACTGAAAAAACCCTTTTTTTCCAGAAATGACTAAAGCCTCCTTTTTCTTCTGGGAGAGGGACTTGACCATATGTTTGCCATCTGCATATCATCTGAGAAGTTTGACAATAAAATCTTTGTATTACCTCAGAAAGTAATCTGCAGGCCCCATGGATTTCAGAGGGGCACTTTGAGAGTGGGTGATTGTGCTTTCAGGCAGCCCCACACGTCCCTGGCCTGGCGCTGCTCCCCCAGGTGGGAATGGTGTCCCACAGGACCCGTGTCACATCTGCCAGCCTTGCATGGGTGCTCCTGGTGTGGCGAGACAGCACTGGGCACTGGGCCTCTTGTGGAAGTCGGGCAAGGGGCAGGATTTCACATCCCTCTTCCAGCCCTCCCTGATGTGACTGTGCAAGAGGCAGAACATACTTATGTTCATTCTGAAGGACCAGAAAAACTTAGACGAGCCTGTCATGCCAGACTGACATTGGGGTGTCTTCGTCCCCAGATCAGGGGTAATTTGCTGGTGATAGGGAAGAATATCCCACCAAACCCCTTTCTAGCTGTGAAACTTTATTTTACAGGTCTAAGAGCTATTATTGTGAGTGGCCACATGCACTGGGCAGCCCAGAAAACCCCGTGTGCCAGGCTCAGCCCACAGCGTGGGCAGCAGGGCAGCGAGGGGATCCTGCCTCTCTCCTCCCTCTCAGCACACCCCACCTGCAGGGCTGCTTCCAGCTCTGGGGGCCACAATGGGAGAAGGACATGGAACTGCTGGAGCAAGTCCAGAGGTGGCCACGAAGGTGAGCTGGGAGAACTGGGGGTGCTCTGCCCAGAGAAGAGAAGGCTCTGGGAAGACCTAATTGTGGCCTTTTAATACTTGAAGGAGGCCTATAGGAAAGATGAGGTCATACTTTTTAGCAGGGCCTCTTATGGGAGGAGACGGGGTGGTGGTTGTAAACTGAAAGAATGTAGATTTAAACTAGATAGAAAGAAGATGTTTGCTTTTTATGCTGAGGGTGGGGAGGCCCTGATGGTGAGAAGCTCTGGCTGCCCCTGGATCCCCAGAAGTGTCCAAGGCCAGGCTGGATGGGGCCTGGAACACCCTGGGACAGTGGACGGTGTCCCTGCCCTTGGTGGGGGGTAGGACAAGGTGGGCTTTAAGGTCCCTTCCAACCCAAACCATTCTGTCATTCTAAGAGCGAGGAAATGCACTGTGGGACCCGTGTGTATTCCTGTTCTTTGTGCCTATCCCAGGAGCTGCTGATGCCTTTGAAAAATACCTGTTGGAATCTGGACACCGGTAAAATGAAAGCTGAAACAGTGGAGGTTGTACAAATAGAGGAAAGAATGGTTCACGGAGTGCCAAGATTCAGCACTGCCCGTGTGTGTGCCCACCTGTGATGTCCCCAGTTGTGTTTTTATGCCTGCATTGTGACCTGCCAACTGTTGCCTTTATAAGGCTGGGGGCTTCACTCATTGCCTTTGGCTGGAGCTTGTCAAAAGTGACTGGTGACTTTCTCATCCCCACAGTTAGAAAAGCACATGGTGCTTCAAGTGGTTTGCATCAGGCCCAGGAAGCAATTATTTCTTTCCAACTAATAAATGTACTACAAAAATGTAAGAATTATATTTCTGATTGGCAATGAGTAGCTGCTTGCTGTGCACTCTTGGTTTTGGAAATGAGGTGCCTGTGGCAAATCCGTTCCAGGTATTACAGGGGTAACTGGGATTTTGGAGTGCGGTAACCACAGCAGGCCATCCCATGTGTTTCCTGCTGGGTTCTGGAGACCATTGTGTGGGGAACACTGTCCAGGAGGGCAGCAGGTTGGAGCTTGAGAACAGACAGAAAAAAATTGTTCCTTGGTTTGTTAGGGGAGTCTGTTGTTAATTATTTTCTTTTCCAGGCCTGAGTGTGTAACTCAGAGCCGTGTTTTGGAGTTAAATAGGTCACTGGATGTGGACAAGTGCTGAATTGGTCTGTTTAGTGTGTTTATAGAGTCACTTCTGGCCATAGAATGGTCCAATTCATCTTAAAATGCTCTGTTGAAATATGTTTTGATTTAATGGTTTTTTTGCATTGGCCTTGAGTGCCATTTAATGTCTACATCCACCCAGGGAGTGATCTGGAGGCCGCAGTGCCTCATGAGGAGCGTGTTCCACGATGCTCTGAGAGGCCTCTTTGCTGTAGCACTGGGATGGATGTAATTTGTGCTCTGTAAAACAGAGCTCCCACTGAGTCACAGCTGGGCGTGTCGCGCACAAGTTCTTCCTGGGCTCCTCGGTTTGGTTATACAAATCTCCTTCTGCTGCTCCAATAATTCATTTCATCACAGGTTTAATGCTGTCCTCATCTCAACGGGCCATGTTAAGTCTTTCACCACCCTCAGCCAAAGCAGCATCACAGATACTGTCGACTCTTCTAGAGAACTTGGAAAAAGCCATTTTACCTTCCATCAAATCTTTCCTTCTCTCAGAAATTCCTAAAGGGTTTAGTTGGTTTCCTTTTGGGATCTTCCAGAGAATTTGAGTGATTAGCTTGGAAAACAATGACGTGTTTAGAGGTAGTTTGGTTATAGTCATTAAGGTGTTAATGCTACTATTTGTTTTATCCATCAGGATAAACTTGGATTTTATGGGCTTTGGGTGTGACAATAAGCAATCAAGTCAAGAAAACACAGTCTCTGTTTTAAATTTACACAAGACAGGCGATATTTGAAAAAGCTAACAGTGATTTATTTGTGTTTCATCCTACTAACCTGTAATTGGGGTAAAATTTCCATTAGTTTCTAGGAGCACAATGACTCTGTCAAGGAGCATTCCTGGGGCTGTCTCTACACTTGAATTCCAATAAGTTTTCAGTGGAGACATTTTGGTGTGTGACAGGTAAAAATTAAATACTCCATCTTTGTCATGTGCATGTTTTATCATCCGTGTGCTGATGACATTTCAGGTGGGACCCCAGGGGGACTCCTACACTGATAAACATCCCCTCAGTATAAATAACTGCTCAAACTAAATACATTGAAACAAATACTCGGTGTACGCATTTTACTGATTTCTGTATCCTGTGTCAATACCTCATGCAATGTGATCTTTACCCAGAAAAGTCAAGTCACTAAGGCTAATAACAATTTCAGTACTTGATTATATATATTCTTTGGTGTGATAGATGAACAGCAAGGAAAGCAAAGCCTCTTTCTAATCCATTCCAGTTACAAATAAGACGTATTAATAAATCAAATTTTAAAATACACTAAAGATAGATGCTACATTAAGAAGTCCCCTTACTGTCATTGACAGCTTTTTTCCTTTTCCCTCGTTGCCTACACGCACCATCCTGTCCTTGGCTGGGTCAGCTGCTGTGTCTGTAGGTCCTTGGGTGGGTCTTGGCACTTTGATATCCTTGTCTGAGAGCCCCACGTTGTGCTACATCTCCATTAATGATGTGGATGATGGGGCAGAGTGAGCCCTCAGTGAGCCCTCTGGACATGCAAGCCTGGGAGGAGGGGCTGATGTGCCAGAGGGATGTGCTGCTGGCCAGAGGGACCGAGCCAGGCTGGACAGCTCAACAAGGAGGAGCGTGAAGTCCTGTCCCTGGGGAGGAACAACCCCAGGATACTCTGGGGGACACCCAGCTGGGAGACAGGAAAGGCCCTGGGGCACTTGGTGAGCACCAAGCTGACCAAGGGTCATCAGAAGGTGAACTGTGCCCTGGGCCGTGTTGGGACCATTGTGGCCAGCAGGTCAAGGAGGAGATCCCTCCTTGCTCAGCACTGGGGAGCTCATCCCTGGACTGCTGTGCCCAGCTTGGGGCTCCCCAGTGCGAGAGAGACAGGGACGTACTGGAGAGAGTCGAACATGAGGAAACGTTTCTTTTCTGGTTTTAATGGTGAGTGAGGGTTACTGAGCAGCAGGACAGGTTGCCCAGGGAAGTGGTAGAGTTTCCCTCCTTGGAGATGTTCAAAAGCTGCCTGGACGTGGTCCTGGGCAAGCAGGTCCAGATGGATGGCTTCCAGAGGTCCCTGCTGACCTCAACCATTCCGGAGTTCTGCAAAGCTGGAGTGGGAGCTGCAGGCAAGAGCAGCTGTTTGCTGGATTTCTGGCTCTCCTTCCTTCCCTTCCCTCTGCTCCCACTCCCCTTGACCCTGGTAAAATATAATTTTTCTGACCAGCTGGACTTCCTGGTATGGAAATGATCTTGTTTCCACATAAGAAGTAGTGTGATTATTGGTATGTTCTTAGTATCAATCAACAACAGTTTGGTATAGTTATGAGACTTTTGAAACAATTTGATGGAACCTAAATCTTTGCCTAGTAAAAGAAGGGGCCACATTCTGAAATCCATCATAATGTATTGTTCTTCCTTCTCATCTCCTTTTTCGTAATGACTGAGTGGCTTACAGATTCCTGAGCCAAGATATCTGGCTAGAAGACACACTTACATACATTTACAAGAATTCAAGCTTATATCGGACATGTCAGTTGATGTACCTTATAAAAGATAAGGAACACAATGACAGTCTTAGATTAATCTGACATCTCCATATATATCTAGTATGAACAAAAATTTCTGTCAATATCTGACCTTAGTTTTGAGTTCTGGGCTTTAGACTGATTACTAGAATTAAAAGAAAAAAAAAAAAAAATCTTCATATGGCTTAAGCCCCTTTGGAGTCATCTGTATCCTCTTTTCCTGCCTGGAAGATTTTTTCTAATCACAGCCCTCAACTGTGATTAGAAATAAATCAGGAAACAACTGTCTTCTCAATGAGACCTGCACAGGGGTTAGAAAATTCCTGATTGGGATTAGAAATTCCTGGTTAGGAAAAAATCTGATTGCGAATGCTAAAGAGCACCAGAAGGGACCCTGGTGCGGGCAGGTGGAGAGAACACAGGAGATGTGGGTTAGCCCTGGAGTGTTCCTGTGGTGACTGGGAATAGCAGCTGGATAAAGGGAAAATGCTACAACCAAGGAAGTAGCACAGAAGAAAAATGAATGTATGGGGGCAGGGGAGAGACACTGTAGGTACAGAACAGAGGAGGTAAACAGCAAGAGCTGGAGTCTGTCAGATAAAAAGTCTTTGGTGTCAGGGATGCTTCCTGGGTCTGCTCCCTCCTTGCTCTCCTGGGAGTTTAACCAAGAAAGGTTTTCTTCCTGTGCCATCTTGGATACCTCAAATTTAAGGCAAAGAGCTTCAAGAACAAGAGAAAGAAGTCTTCTGTTGCCTTGAGCTTCACCCATCTCTTTCTGAGCCTTAAAGGCTTGATACAACATGTGATGTATTTTTTTCCCCTGGTTGCTGCAGCACATGGACATTCCTGCCTGAATTCACCCTTGGAGTTGGTTCTGGGAGCTCCTGCAACAAGAAAGCGCAAAGAAAGGGATTGATTGCTTGGAATGGTCTGCTTCAAGATGCACATGTGGGATATAAATTCATCTTTTGCTGATCTTTCCTTTCTTCCTCAAAGTCCCAGATATGTCTTCCTGCTTTTGGGCTCTATACACGCAGTTGTTCTTGGCAGCAGGAGAAGAAGGGCTGAGGAGTTGATTCCTATGAACATGGCTGGGGAAAAAAAAAATCTGATTTTTATATTACAAGGCACAGATACATTTAGAGTTCAAGAGAGTGTGTGTGTGTATATATATATATGTGTGTGTGTGTGTGTGATACCCCTGGGAGTTACTGTCTGGTGGCAGAATGACTGAAACCCCTGAAGGTGGATGCTCAGCTGAGAATGACTAAAAAATGGCCTTATAGCCTTGGCTCCATCTTTTCAGGTGGAATAACCTACATAAATTCTTGTCCTGATTTTTGTTGAATATGTGAAAATGGAGTTAACCCCAAACCTTGCATTTTCAGCGTGATACTTTGGCTGTGTGGGGGGCTAGTGATGTCCCTGTGGGCTAAGCCAAGCTCTAGTCCCTCGCTGGCCTAAGCAGTCCTGTTTTAGTGGCCATTTGGGTGCCATTGGGGCAGGTTTTGTGGTGCTGGCTAGACAATTCTGCAGGCTGGCATTAATATGACCCTTCAAATAAACCCCTAAACCCACAGGAATCCAGAATTCATCATAAAACACAGCTCTTTTGTTAAAAATACCTAATCAGTGCCAATCTCCCTGGTTGTCTGCTCCCTGAAATAACATCCAGCTTGTGATAACATTAACCCCATAATAAAGACTGTCCATTAAATTTTAAAAGGGGCAAATCCAAGCTTCAGAGCTCTCTGTTTTGATTGCTATATACTTGGGGAAATTTGAAATATCCACTTGAGAAGCTAATGAAGGACAGAAGCCTTGTTGTGTTTCCGACTTGGCTTAGCACTTGGGGTTCAACATCAGGCACTGGCAGATCGTCTGGAAGATTCGGCACTTGCACAAAGCACAGTAGTGACAGCAGGAATTCAAGTGTGGCTTGCAGGTTTTGAAGGTTGGCACACAGTTAGCAGCAGGTGGGGGCCTTGGCTTCGGAGATACCTTGTGTTCAGCGTTTTTCTGGAAGACAAAAACATGAGAATTCATAGACAGGTGAAAGGAGGGTGGCTCGGGGAGTGAAGAGAGAGAGGTTCTGGGGGAATGAGCGGGTGGCTGTGGGAGCTGTGTTAGCAATGCAGAGGTGTGGTGGGGCTGGGGAATGGGGAAGGGTGGCTTGAGCAATATGACATTTTGACCATGACTGGCTGGAGCGTTGGAAAAGGTTCTGCAGGGAAGAGCGTGGCAAGCAGTGAAGAAAGGGGTGCAAAAATGTACACAGATGGTGAAGTTATCAGTAAAACCAATCAAGGTGTTATGTTTGGATCTCCCAGCTTTTCAGATGAGTGAAAACTCTCTGTCAGTCTGTTGTTTGCTGAGCTCTGACACTGAGAGAGCAGGGGAGTGACTTGGCAATGCTCCACCTCATGAGCTCGGTGGTCCTCCATCCGTGGGAATCCTTAACTGCACACGCAGTTAAGTGAGTGGAAAAAGACCTCTCATCTCCCCAAGGAGTGCAGCTTCTCTGCTGGGGACTCGGAAAGGTGGAAAATTTTGGGTTGCTCAGCATGTGCCTGGGTCCTGGGAGGGATCTCGAGCCCGGTGGCGACAGGCACCCTGTGCACTTCTGAAAGTCAGAGTTATGGAATTGTTTGGATGGGAAGGGATTTTAAAGCCCACCTCATCCCACCCCCTGCCATGGTCAGGGACGTGACCTTCTGCTCTCCCAGGTTGCTCCAAGGCCCGTCCAACGTGGCCTTGAACACTGCCAGGGATGGGGCAGCCACAACTTCTAATTTTCTTTCCACCATTATTGTTTTGCATATATTTTTGCGATGTTTAGAGCTTTAAACTGTATGTAAATGATTTAAGTCAGGGAATGAATGCACTGAGGGAAACTCTAGAAGTAACAAACTGTTCTAATCCAACAAAGTTTTCTGAACAACCACCTACCTTAGAAGATTTCTTGTTCTCTGCCTCTTTCCTGCTGACTTTCTGGGATCTTCTAGTTAAATCTTCAATGAGAATAGCACAGCAAAAGATGAAATCAATTTTACAGAATGCTGTTTCACTGAGATAGTCCTACTTTTGTGTGAGAGGAGGCAGATAACCTGCATTGCCACCTCATTGCTGCGTGTTTTGCAGTGATGTTCATCTCAATTCAGAGTGTCTGAACTCTATCACTCTGCTTGTGCAAAGCAGAAGAGAAACTGATATTCGTATTTTAGAAAGGATTTTTTACACATCGTTGGGTAGATGCAAACAAGGAATTATTTCAGAGAAATAAAATTAAAGGTCTCTGTGAAAAAGACTGGAGTGCTCATGTACAGTAGTCACATGAACAAAAATAGGAAAAATCTTTAAAATTCCATAATTTTTTTGGTGGTGCAACATGCATAATTTTGGAAGGAATTAACAAGGGTAGGCTGCTTTCCACAAGCAAAAACTCTGCTGATTTGGCATAAACTGCATCTGTGATGCCACCTTTCATTCTGCAGTTCTTTGTTCCTTCTCCACCCACAACTTCATTTTACGTAATGTTACTTGCAAAGGTGTTTCATTCATGTGCCTGTAACTTTGCTTTCTAAATATGTTTGTCACCATATCTATTTTTAGATATTTATAACTGTGTAAATTCCATGACTGGGAATTGCTTGTCTTGGGCTCTAACACAGCAAGAGTGTTAAAGTGTGAGACACTTCCCAGCTCACCAACCTGTTGTGGTGTTTTTGATACCTTTACTCCGGGTGTGTGAGTTTTGTAATAAGCACTACCTGTCTGTAATGGATGATTTGGATAGAAAACATCCATATCCCCACTGGTGAATGGTGGCTCCTTATCTATTCCAGGATCCTCTATCACTGTATTTTCGAATATTTACTAATTGTTAGGATTTGTAGAGTTGCAGAATGAAGAATAAATATTTTGAGCTGGTTTGGGGGGGTTTCATTTATTTATCTTGTATTGTTATAAGTTAGGGTTATGCATCTCTAAGAAGCAGTGGGGAGAAATGTGTCACAGCTCAGCCCATCTGCCATGTTTAAAGCATGGGCTCACTTCTGTCAGAAGAAGGAGAAATCAGTTGAAGGGATTGTATTTAATATCTCTGATTTTAATTGGGGTAAAAAAGTTTTTTGGAATCATGTGAGTGAGGGCATCAAGGATCTCAAGGACCATGAAATGGTACAGCTTGGGAGTCTGCAGAACAGCACGAGCTTTGCTAAACTCCCAGTTAAACAACAGTGAGTTAAGTCAGGATTCACAGGTTCAGATTCCTTTGGAAATGCATGTGTGGGGCAACTGTTTCTCCTTAAAGACATGTTGTCCTGAGCAAGAGCATGGAGAAAATACAGGAAACAAGATAAGAACCAGAGTGCTTTAAGCGAAAGCCTTAAAAGCCTGCAGAGAGGAGCTAAACAAGAGAA
This sequence comes from Mohoua ochrocephala, assembly GCA_013398855.1. Lineage (NCBI taxonomy): Eukaryota > Metazoa > Chordata > Aves > Passeriformes > Acanthizidae > Mohoua > Mohoua ochrocephala. The sequence continues at coordinate 40,705 of VZTA01029455.1, forward strand.
GCTTTATTTTTGTAATTATTAGCATTTTGACACAGTTATGATTATCTCCAAACGCCAGTGAGTTTCTTGAAAGAAGAAGTTGGTGTAAATTACATTGAAAGAATTAAGGCAGACATGAGGAAAGAATTTTGTGAAGAAAAGAGTTAAGCATCACCCTAAAGAGGTTCTTCCCAAACAGGACAGATGCTCATCTGCCAGTAACCATAGGGACAGAGCTGGTCCTGTCTTGGATGACCCCTGGCTCTCCCTTGCAGTGCTCTTTTCTTCCCCTTTTTAAAGACCAGGTGAACTGAGGTTATATTAATTCCTGTTAGTGCTGTTGATTTCTCTACCACAAGAGCAGACTCTTAAAACCCTCACATTATGTTCTTTTTTTCTCATGTGCATAAGATTTTCAGAGGAAGATTGTTGCTCATATTAGCAGAAAAACACTGCTCTTCAATATAAAGTCTTATAGTGTGATAGGAGCTGAAGTAAAACCTGTAAAACTAAAATAAATGGTCTGATTTCCCCACCCTCCCCCCCCCCCCCAAACTGAGGTTTACCACATTGTCATTCTTGGGTGCTGCAGCCACGACAGTTCTGCACCCTATGAAGGGCGTTAAGCAAAGTTATCCAAATAATCCAGAATAACCAACAGCAGCGTTTCCTGCAACTCTTGCTAATTTGGCACCGAAGGGCAGCTTTTACTCACCTACTATGGAGATGGGTGGGAGATCTGAGAGGTCCATTTTGCTGCTCCTGGACAGGTTGCATTCTGTCTTCTCCTCGATGACCAAGTGGGAATCAGCAGCTCTGAACAGGCTGTAGCAGAGCAGGAGGCTGAGGAAGAGGTTCTTTCTTTCCATTGTGGGGAGGAAAAATTCCATTGTCATGAAAACCAAGGTCGGTGAAAACCTGTAGAAGTGATGCAGGGATATGAATCTCAGCAATGGTTTTCTGTCAGGCTGTGCAGCTTTAGCAACAAATCTCCGACAATTATTTTATTTCCAGCACCTTGCCTCTGGTACTGCAATACCTAAGATTGTAGTTGTAGGAGTGGAAAAATGCTATCTCAAATAGAACTCCCCAAGATGGTCTTTTTTCCTGATTCTTTTCTCAAAAGGTTTATTTCCCCATAAGATGTGAGGGTCCTCCCAACTGAGCTTTACAATGGTTATTGTATGGCCAAGGGCAGAAACTCAACCACATCATCAATTTTTTCCCAGAAAATCCTGTCTACAAATTTGTGCTAGAAAACATAGAAAAATAATGACAATTTAAAGCCCTCCACAAATTGTGCTTCCCGTTAATTTTCTTCTCTTAAAAATAAATCATGAAGTAATACCTTGTTTTATTAGACCTCCAAGTGGCTGCTCTAATCCCATATAAATCACAGCCGTGACTCATGTGAGTTATAAAAGGCCCAATGCTGTAAATTCTTTATGTGCCTTGGGGTTATGCACCGAATAACTTCCAAGATGTGGCGAAGCCTGGGATTTAGGATACTTATGAAGGCACCTGAGCTGTGGAGCGTGGCCATTCACCAGAGATGACAGTCCCTGCAGGGTACACAGTGCGTGTCACCAGCCTGGACTTCTTTTTCTTGTACTTTCTTGTATTTCAAAGCTGATTTTTATTTCCGTGTGCATCAGTTTTCTGCAGTGTCAGAGTTCTGGGAGCCTTGTTCCCCCAGAGCCTCCAGATTTATGGGTGGCTTTGTGTTGGTGAAAAGCTACTGGTAGCATTAAAAAGAGCGAGTGAAACCAAATGTTTTGGGCCATTCATCTGGTTGCAATGACTTCATTACTGAGGAGTTAAAAGATGAAGAGTTTCTGCATTGGGAGGGTTTCAATCTGGTCACTGCTGCTATACCGAGTCTGTTCTGCACCTGCTTTTATAACCCCACTGACCCACTCTTCCCTGGGAGATGATCAGTATCATGCTTCTAATTCCAAGTGCTTGGGATCAGTTCTAAAATTGTCTGTTCTGCAGGCCATGCTCATGTAACAAATCAGTGCTGGGAGTATTGAGGCTGCTTCCACTGGTGGCTGTAGCTGTGCCATGAGGATGTTCACCTCTGCTCTGGAGCCGGGCTGGGAGCTGGGAGGGTTCAGTCTGGCGAAGAGAAGGCTCCAGGGAGACACGAGAAACCCTTCAGCCCTTATCGAAAAGAGGGACAGCAACTTTTTAACCACACAGAGAGTGATAGGACAAGGCCGAATGGTTTTAAACTAAAAGAGAAAATTTAGATTGGAGATTAAACATTCTTTACTCAGAGGGTGGGGAGGCCCTGGCACAGGGTGCCCAGAGAAGCTCTGGCTGCCCCTGGATCCCTGGAAGTGTCCAAGACCAGGTTGGATAGGGCTTGGAACAGCCTGGGCTAGCAGAAGGTGTCCCTGCCCATGTTGGAACTGGATGGGCTTTAAAGTCTCTCCCAAACCAAACCATTCCGAGAGTCCGTGATTCATTCCTAGATCTGTTTGGGCTCCATTGGGATTTGCAGGGATGCACATGCTGGATCCTTGGTGGTTTATACAGCTGCATGAGCTGCAACTGAAAAAGATGTGTCTGACCCTGGAGTTTTACAGGGGAGGATTAACCTCTGCGGAGGCAGTGCTGCTGTGTCTGGACTTGAAATGCTGCACATCTGGAGTCATTCAAAGCAGATGTGAAAGTACAGACTCCGGCTGGGTCGGCGTCATGGCTGTGGGTAGGAGTCTCCTTTGAATGAGTTGATTCAAAGTTTGTAATATGAGATGTGAAGAGCCTTTGATTTGATCCTGAATCACCTACTAAAGGAGAAGGTGCATCTTGTTTCGAAGACTCTAAAAATTCCAGTAACCAAAAGGAACAAGTCCTGCCATGAGAATTTTTTGTTGTGATGGTAAAATCGTGGGCTTGAATTTTCAGCTACTGCAGTTTAGTAAAGTATCAAGGTGACATGTCTATGTTAATTCTCTACCTACTCTGATCTTGCAAACTCCTGTACAGAAGCTCAGCCCTCACTCATGGCAATTGCCCATTTATAATGGGAGTATGTGAAAATATTTGCTAGGTCAGGATCCTACCCTGATCTTTTTCTTATCTTCAGAAGAGTTGTCCTTTTATTGGCTTTTTCCCATCTCCTTTCACAAAAGACGTCCAAACCTCACTGAGATTTCTTGACTCTCTCTAAAGACTGCTCTAACATGCACCTACATGTGTAAATAACCATTTAGGTCATAACCATTCAGGTCACAACTAGAACTTCTTTTCATGCAACTGATTTTACCAACCTGAGTATCCCTGGTGATGTTCGTATTCTAGGTATATGTTTACAATTCATGAAAGAACTAAATAATGACTTGTGTGCCCAAGAGCTTGTCTATGTTTTCCAAATATACAGTTGGTCAAATATAATATATTGCCTAAAAATCTTAGCCTGCTTAAGGCTCAAGTTTGCTGATTTTTCAGGTCATGGCTTATAGGGAAGAAAGAAATTTTTTACAGTGAGGGTGGTAAAACACTGGCACAGGTTATCCAGGAAGGCGGTGATGCCCCATCCCAGGAGACATTTGAGGTCAGGTTGGAGAGTCTTTGAGCAACCTGGTTAAGATGAAGATGTCCCTTCAGGGCATCTGGGGAGTTGGACTAAATAACCCTTAAAGGTCACTTCCAGCCCACTCTGTTCCACGATTCTACGACACAGGACTTGTCTGTGGCAGGTGGATGGAGACATTTGGGCTCCATTTCTTTCCTTGCCCTGAGCTGGAGTGAAGAGAGCAAGCTGGTGAGCTGGAAGCTGTTTTGCTTTGCACATAGTGGTGTTCATGCTGCAGATTTTGCTTTTTTAAGCAATGTTTTAGTCTCGTTGCACGATATGCTCTGTAAGATACCTGTGGTGTTCCGGTCAGCGTGTGCTGCCCACCTGGAGTGTTGGAGGTCACAAAGCTGCCTGATGGACACCACGTTGGCCTGCCCCCAATGTACCATTTAAACAAGCTTCCACCCCAACGTGCTGTTTCCATTGTACTTCCTTGTCTTCATCTCAGCAAAATTGCCAACGGATATGATTTTGTCTGAGCAAACAGTACAATTTTACCGTTGTCATCTTCAAACAGCGACACCTGAATGATGGACAGGGTGGAAATGCAAACCTGGCTTGGTTTGAACCCTGGTGCATGTGGGGGTTTTCAGCCACAGGCCCTTGGGTGGTAGGGATCGTATGGCCCTGGGGTGAGTGTTTGAACCTGGAAATTGCACATATTGGTGAATATGCATTTGATCTGCAAAATTCTATCCACTGGCTGGAAAAGCAATGCTCCCTGGAGCGGCGGGATCTGTGAGGTGTGAGTGGCTGAGTTCGTGGAGGGGTGGAGGAGGAGGAGGAAAGTGGAATCAGAAGTGAAGTGAAAAGGTGTTCATGGCCCCAAAGCTGCCAGAGCTCGAGGAGTGTTTGGACAACGCTCCCAGGGATGCCCAGGGTGGGATTGTTGGGGTGTCCTGTGCAGGGCCAGGGGTTGGACTGGATGATTCCTGTGGGTCCCTCCACCCTCAGGATATTCCATGATTCTATGATTAGTCTTGGGTTTCCTCTTTTGCATCATATTGCAAAACCCTTCCCTAAGTTTGTTTTCTTTTTCTGGCATTAAAGAGATGTTTACTTTTCCATTTTGCCCATCATTTTCCTTCTGGGACTCGTCAAAGGCTGATTAAAGCAATCAAACTATTTTCCATGCCTCTAGCTATCTTCACATCTGTTTCCTTCTGAGCACTTAAATTTAAAAGTTTATTTTCCTTCTGAGGCCCTAACAATTTAGAAGCAAATAGCTTTAATAGTGGGATCTTGAAAGGGTTCCCATTTCCTTAATGTTGTTAAAATGTGCGAGGAGAACTGTAACATATGATTTTTCAATTTTTGGACACTTAGTCTTGCCCAGCGATGAAATTTAAGCAGTGAACTTTAGCTGCAGTTTAGCAAATTATGTAAGGAAATAGTTAACATGTTGCAGTGGTCTTAATTGTCAAGGGAATGACAGAATTCTATTTAAAACCAAAACAAAAGCAGACATTTGAAAGTTTGTTGAGTGTCATCAGAGATCACAGTACCCTTTTCTGTGCCACTGCCTCTCTGCTTTGGATTATTATTTTCAATATGTAAATAAGGGATTTTAATCTTTACCCCAATTGTTGCCTTTCACAAGCATTTTTCCTGAATGTAAATTTGGTAAATGACAGACGATGGGAAACAACTTTTTTCTATTATTAGTCAATTTTTTTGTGGTGTCATATTAAAAGTCTTCATAGAAATTTGGTTTGCCCAGAAGCACCCCAGTATATTCAACACTTTTGAGGAGAACTCATTTCTTGTCACAGCTGATTTCACTCTGTTCAGAGATTTATCTTCATCCACAACAGAGTGAAGAGTGCGAGACATTCCATACAAAAAGCCTGCCATGAACACTGGAAGGGACAAGTTGAAATTTTCTTAGAAAGATTTTCTGACAACTTCAGACCGACTCATAAATAAATCAGCATCTTTATAAAGAGCTGAAAACAGCTGCTTGGGAAAATGAGATGTTAAAGAAGGCGAACAAAGACCTATAAAATACAGAAAACCATTTTACAGCACTCAGTAAATCTTCACCTACACTGGGCTGCTGAGCTTCTGCTTTGAAAAGGATCTTGGAATCATTAAGGCTGGGAAAAGACTTTAAGATCACCAAGTCCAACCTCTGACCAAACACCACCATGCCCACTAAACCATAGGAGAGGACAGAAAAAAAAGGGAATGCAAGAAAAAAAGCAACAATTAGTGAAAGGTGTTGAGATTTTTAGAGGCCAAGAGACTGAAAAATTTGGGAAATGAGACATGGAAGTTAATGGGATGACTGGGGATCTCCTGAGGGAGTTTCATGGTCACCTAGAACCATCCTATCCAGTCTGCAGAGCAATCCCACCTCAACCATCAGGTTTCAGCAAAGGAATAGCAGCAGAAAGGGAGATGGTGTGTTAAGGGGCATTTGGAGGGAAAGGAATGGATGCCCCCGAGACAAATGGGAATCACCAGTGCTCCAGGCAGAGCTCTGCTGGCCCAGCCACAGGGGTTCCTCTGCCTTATGAGTTTCTTAACAACAGCTCAGGACTGACTGCACAGAATGCACAGCAAAGATAGGTGCTTTTTCAGGGCTGTAAAATGTGAAAACACATGAGGAAAACCAAAGAAATAGCTGCTACTCCTCCTCAAACAAAATAATTTAAATTGAAATTGATGCGAGCAAAGTGTCCTCACAGAACAAACCTGGTGGCTCTGCTTGGATTCTGACCTGAATCTCACTGAATGTCAGTTGTTTCACTCAGTGCTGGGGGACTGGGCTGATAATCTCAGTGCCCCTTTTTGGTGTGGACCTGCCATACACCTCTGAGAGAATAATGACAGGGCCAGATCTTGCAGAGAGTTTTTGGTGTTTGGGTGGACACCTGAACTCCGCAATCCCCTTCCCGTGTTCTTCCATGCCCCCCTGGACAGCTCTTTGCCATCCCCACCCAGCACATCTGCCTTTGTTTTTCACGCTATTAAAAGAAGTGGAAAGTTGAGTGAGACCTTAATGTGGAAATGTGACTCTGCAGATTGGAAATACACTCAACACATGCTCAGTTCCAGCTGGGTTAGGGTGGGGTCTGCCCTTCATGTGTTGAGGTGGATCCTTGGAAGCATGAGAAGGGAAAAACCAGCATGTTTCTGTTCCCCCATCGTGTTCTGGTCTTAGTTCTTAGACCATTTGGGGATTAAATGTTCATGCTCTTCAAATCCAATTGCAAAAGGCAAATTCTTGAATATATCCAAAAGAACAAAAATGAAAGGAATTTCTAATTTTGCAGGGACATGGATGTCCCATCCCTGGAAGTGTCCAAGGCCAAGCTGGACAGGGCTTGGAGCAACCTGGTCTAGTGGGAGGTGTCCCTGCCCTTGGCAGGGAGTGGAACTGGATCCTCTCTAAGGTCCCTTCTAACCCACACCATTCTGTGATTCTATGATTTTATGATTCTACAACAGGGAATATGTTTTCCTCAGCATTTGGCTCTATTCGTATTTCACTCAAGTTCCACTTGGCAGTTGTGCCACAGTTCATGTTGTTGGAGGAGGACCCAAACAGGTTGTTTTATACGGCCTGCCCTCAGACTGAGGTGAAGGGTTTCTCTGGGATTGCTCATGAAGCTCAGTTTCCAAATGTTTTCTAATCTTTTCACCTCCAGTGACTTTGCCAGGAGAGGGGAAGGCTATTTCCCAGTAAGGGAGGTCTCTGTGTGCACATCCATCCCATCCATTTGACCTTCAGTGCAGATTCAGTATACATGGCTTTTCCCTTTGGGAGATATCCCATGTATCCCCATCTGCTACTGATCATAAAAGGAAACCCTCAATATACTTCTAGTTTTCCTGTTTTCTGCAGCACAGTGCAGGATAATAAGTACCACTACATTGCCTGGAGAGAAGTGTCGTGGCCACTGCCAGCCCCAGCGCTTGCATGGACCTCTCTCAGCAGGGTTTGTGTTTCATTAGTGCAGATCACTGGGGTTGGAAGTACCCCAGCGCTCCAGCTCTGCCAAACTCAGCTGTTCTGGAAGCCATGAGTAGTACAATGCTAATCCCACTGAGTTTTGACATTGAATCAGGAATTCAGATAAACCTTTACACATAACTACAGTAATCATTGCACAAATGCATTTACACAAACCACAAGAGCTGTTGTGTTTGTTCTGAACATGATCCCTTATTTATGAGTCAGTGATTATTGATTCCATCCCCCCATATATCTATTTTTTGTTATTCAAGAGCCAGGATAAATGTCACTATTGGATTGTCCTGTTTGTGTACTTATTTCTGGGCATCGTTCATTCTAACTTCTCTTTTCTGATTTGCTCATAAAAAATTGCCCATGGTTGTGGAAAGCAGGTTCCAAGAGCGTTCCAGTCTCACACTTCATTCATTATTTCATGTCCTACCTTTGCATTTTGGCTCGTTTTAAAAAAATGTAAAGCACTCAGTTATGATGCTTGGGTCTAAATATAAACTCGGTGTGGTTAAAACTGATCCATGTGCTGTCTATGGAGACAGCCATGTCTGTAGCTGAAAATCAGATTTTTTCAGACTTTCAAACAAAATTAGGTCCAAGTATTTTTTGTTTTAAGTGTAGCAGTTGAGGTTATTTTTACAGTTTTTTCTAATGCCTCTACTTAAAGCTACCAGCTTATGTTTTCCTCCAGCCTACATGATTTCCCTTAGGCTTCCCAGGAATGACCCTGGAGGCAGAGCTGCAAGTGAAGCTTGGAGTTTACACCCCTTCCAGTCAGAGAATTCACCCATGTGCCCAGATGCTGCCAGAGAGGGACACTCCTGCTGCCTGTGTGAGACCCTCGCTCGGAGCGTGGTGGGATGGCAGGACACCAAATTCCTCCCTGCTGTGGCCAGGTGGCTGAAAGAACTCAGCTTTCCCTTTTAATAAAATGGGTTTAAATCCTTATTCATCTGTATAAAATGGTGTCATCTTCTCTTGTTTTCAAGCAGAAAAAAAAGGACACAAATTTCTAGAATGAGGATTTCTATGGGATGCCAGTGTGTTACACCCAGATTTCTGCTCCTTTTCACCTTTAAATTGAAGAAAAGCCTGTAACATACTATTGACCAAAGTCAAACTGGCGAGTGGTGTTGGAGGGCTTCTCTCAGCTCATTCTCATTCCTTTGGTTCTTTCTTCCAGACTCTATCTTTTGTGTATTTTGTGTATTTTGTCTTTTGTGTATCTTTTTGTCATTCACAGGTACAGGGGCCTGGTCCACGAGGCACTGTCTCTTCTCTAGTTCCTCTATACCAACCCCACAATCAGTTCACTAAACTGAATTGTGTTTGTTGTACAGAGAGAAGTGCACCAGGGAGAATTCTGTAGTGTTTGATGCAATATGCTCTTTCTGTGCCATTTTAACCGTAACGTTTCTTTCACTTACTGAACTCAATTTGCCCTTCTTGCTCCTTTTATTTCATTTTTCTGTTTTCTTTCATTTTCAGCCATCCACTGTGCCCTGTTACTTTTGACAGAATCCCCTTTAGGCAATTTTCTCTTGCCTGCCACGTATTGAGTTCTTTTTCCTTTGCACGCTTTTATTGCTTCCCTACCTTGTCCTCAGGATCTGCAGCTGGATAATCCTGAAGAATGAAGAAGTGAAACTGGATGAGATGCAACAGTACAGAGGCCATGTTCAAACACTTAAGCTTGAGAGCAAAAAAAACCCGTTAATTTCTGGAGGTAATAACTTCTGGATTTCAAATGATATAGAAGAACTGGCCGTATTGTTCACAGCATGACCAAGAGTGAGAACATGATGCAGCTGTGTATAGAAAGGAAATTGAATTCTGTGGTGTGTCTAGAGAAGTATTTTGTAACTGAAATATGAAAGCATTTAATATTCTATGCACATACTGGTCTTCATTTAGCGAATCATGTCCAGTTTTGGCCACCCATGTGGAGCAAAAATGTGTGTAAGTCAGAATGAATGCCAGCAAAGAATAATAATTGTCTGAGATAAAAGGTGATCCAGCAACATCTCCAGTGATCCTGTGCTTTACACCCAACTTCCTTATACTCCACTTGGCAAAAGTCCCCTTTTTTTGCATCAATCCTTCCTATGACCTCCAACTGTTTGGGGCTCCTTGATGCCTGCAGAGCAGTTAGGAAGGTCAGACAATATAAAAAGGATTTGCCATGCGCAAGAATATGCAATGACAGGCATAATTGGGCTTGCATATGTTTAAAACCTCTGATTTACAGATGCTGCATAGATTATTGTGTAAATAAATATAAATTTATTATATATAAATTTTTAACTCTGTGTGTGTGAGTATGTGAGGGGGGGACAGCTCAGCACAGACTCTTTCAGACCACCCTGTGTGTATTTTTCTCTCACAGCTACACTGTTTTATCAAGCCCCCTGTAATTAGGCATATGTCAGACTGTTTAGACCAAAACCACTTGAGCTTGGATAGGCTGAAAACGAAGAAAACAAATTTCCCTCTGGAGGATCTTCAGCTGAGTTCTCTGTGCCATGATAGCTCAAATTCCAGGTAAAAAAAGGTGGGAATCACACTTTATGGCAGCGAGGAGCCAAGACTCCCTGGCTTTCAGAGGTAACTGTGGTAAGACTGAAAAGGAAGAGTCCTCTTAGAAGTAAAACTTGTCCATCACAGCCTCTACAACTCAAGATAAATGACTCTGCTTGTTCTCCTCTCTCCTACTTCCCATTTGGAGCCATCCCTGCTCAGATGCTCTGTTCTTTGTTCAGGATGGACAGAACAACAAGCACAGGTTTGAATTACAGGAGGAAAGGTTCAGATGAGATGTAAGGGAAACCTTTGCCACCTTTGCAGGGTAGGGAAGCACAGCAATCCTTGCCTGGAGATAATTATTCAGTCTCCTAAGTCAGGGAGATTTAGGAATGAATTAGATGTCTGTCAGTCAGTCTGCTCTGACACTTCTTGTATTCAAAACTAACAGAAATTCAAAAAGAGCCCCAAAACCAGACAAGGCTGCACCCTCCCAGGAAGTATCCAGTGTGATGGTGCATGTAAAGCACCATCAAGGGTTGGATCCTTGTCTCACTTTTCATACAGATGTCAGATGCCACAACTGAGGATGGAGTGAATCTCAAAACTAGAAATAGATTAATAACAGAAATACTTAGAACTAACATCTAAAGAAGTAACTCTGATGTGAACTGTGTTCTGCCCAGGTGGAAAAGGCCCAAGGAATCAATAATTCTAAAGCCTGTTTGCAGGGATGGGGACGAATGATGTGGCTCTCGTAAATGCTTTCAGGGATGTGGCCTGTGCCAGAGCTATTGTGCTGATTACTGTGCTTGCAACGGATTTAGAAGTGACTACTGAACCCATAATTTAGAGGAACCTTGAGAGAGTAGCCCAAAATCCCCAGAACAGGACTGGATAAACAGTGTGCTGCTAAATACCTAGGAGAGAGAAAAGTTGTAATGAAGCTGTAGCTTGCAAAAGCAAACAAGACCATTGGGATCACACGGTCTGATTTCTTCCAGCACAGGCTGGAGACCCTGCCTGGATTTCAGTACTTCAGGCTTAATTGAACCAAGCAATAACTTGGTAATTCATTACTCTAAATTTGTCTTATTTCAATTTCTAGGAACTGAATCCTTCTAAACCTTCTTCTTCTCTGTGGAAAATGCATTTACTTTCGTTTTTCCCCTCCTGAGAGGTGCTTGGATGAGCAATTTCCTAATAACGTCCCAGCTCAGGTGGATAGGTTGAGCCTGCAGAATTACTAAATATAAATGATTTCTCTTCCAGTTCTTTGGTTATCCACATGGCTCTTGTGTTCAGCTTCCTAATTTTTCATTAGAAGCAGAGGTAGTGCTCCTTTAGTGACCTTGATTGTGCCAAATAATCTCCTTACTCCACTCTAGTCATCTTTAATCAAGTTCTCTATGTTGTATTCCAAAATTTTGCTAGGATCTGAGTCAAGCCAATGCCCACACAACGGCTTAATTATCCACAGGGTCATTAAGTTAGTGGTAATTACCTGGCTATTCCCTGTCTTACCGAAAAGGAGCTTCTCAACCAGCTTCACCAGTTTAACAATTAGCACCTAATTTAAATTAGCTAATTTAAATTAGCACCTAATTTAAGATGGCTATTTAGCCTTCCTTCAAGGTGCAGCTTGGAATTCAATCTATTTCTAAAGAGTATGATTTTGTTTCCTGTTTTTAAGTAATTCTAACATTCTGTTTTAATACCATCAACCCCTAATAATATTTTGTCCATTTAAAATGATGTGTTTTTCTGGTCCTAGGGTGTTTGGAGCTGAGGGACAGGACTCTTGGATTGTTTGAAAACGTACTCCTGCCTTCATACTGAGCTTTAGGGTATTTTTAAAAAGTATTCTTTAAGTGCTCTCTCTTGTTCCTCATTTTTTACATGTTTAAGTCTTTCTAGCTCATCTGGAGGAAATCTGAGTTACAATGATTTCCAGCTCTACCGAACTGTCTCTAGAAGGGTGAGCATGTAAAGAAGGGAAACCAGGGAAGTGCCTTTGAATATTATATGAAAGAGGAAGTTGTCAAGCTCTTGCTGCTCCATTTTCACTTTCTAGAGAAAGCCCGATTTTAAATACTTATCCCTTTGCTTGCACGTTGCTTTGACTAAGAGACGTTGCTTTTCTGACGTGTCCTTCTCCTCTCCTCCAATGCATGACTACATACAGGCTTTCCAGGCATGGATACGTGAGATTTCCTGTTGGTGTTCCCTTTGAAGCCTCTGTTGTTTTGGGGTTTGTTCTATTTGTACATTCAGAAAGAAATCGGCTTTTATGTTACAATGAAGACACCTAAAAGGTGAAGTTGTTGTTTTTTTTTAATAGAGTATTTGGTCTGTGACTGGTGGAGGCTGACACTGGATTTGCCTCTGAAATCCTCTGGGCAACAAAAATCCTGCTGGCCATGGTGGTAATGTGGTAAGTAAGAACAATGGTCAGTTTATATCTGGTGGTAAAAACAAAATGAATTTCCTGTCTGGCTTTTCATGCTGATCAATTTTAAGCAACTTGCTTGACAGTCAGAGGACAGAGCCAGGAGAGGTGCTGAGGTCCATGTGATACCTATTTGCAGAGGGTGGGAAGCAGAGTGAGGAACAGGAGCTGTGGTGGCGGCGGCAGAGGTTCCCACTGTGTAGCACATGCCCAGGAGATGGGGCCAGCTGTGCTGCTCGTGGTGATCAACCCAGGATGTTGTATCCTGCCCTTGTCGGGGTGTGAGTGTCTCTTCCCTGCTCCAGGTGATGGGGCTGGCTCTGATACAGCACAGCTGTAACCTGGGATCAGGTTGCTGGGGGAGAGCTGGAAGAGGCCCCCCAGGGGCTCCCTGCTTCCCTTGGAGGCCATGGAGAAGGGAGGAATTCCTGCTTAGCTCACGGCAGATAGACCTGCTGAAGGGAAGCTTGAAGGGGCTATAACTAAGGGGTTCAATTTAAAAGACAATGATACAAGTCTTTAATTTGTGTTTCATTTATAATGGGGTTTCTAAATATCCCATTCTTTTTCCTACCTGTGTCCTTGACATCCTCAGTGAGAGGGTCTGACTCATACTAATCTTGGTTTGTAAACACAACTTCTTCTTGAGAACACCACTTGCATATTGGTGACACATGTCGGCCTGTCCCAGCTGAGAGTGCTGAGTGGCAGGGAGGGGAGACCTTCCTGGCTGCTGATGGGGAGAAAAGGAGCTTTCTGGGCATTCCTTCCACATCCTGGCAAGGCTGCGTCGTCCTGACTGTGGCACAGACAAGTAAGAACACTTGGAGCCATTGGATTTGCATGGAGTAGCTGCAAAGTTTATCTGTTGTACTTGTGTGCCCCCCCCCACCCCCACTAGAAATGAGGAAATAGAAAATAAGATTATTTGCATTGCTCTTGTCTGTGTGTGGGAAATCCTGGGATCAGGAACTCAGATGTCATGTCCCATCTGGAAGGAAGACATCGGAGCAGTCTTGGGTATCTGTGCAAGATCAGTGAGAGATCTGGACTGTCTCTACAAAGCGCTGTGAGGCACAGCTTTTCCAGGGAAGGAGGGAAATCCATGGGTAGCCCATAAGTGGGAAGTAAGGATGAAGACAAATGTCTGGAAGTGACATTAATTCATGGAGTAACTGCCCATAGGAAAACAACAAACATTCTAAGAATGAAGTAATGATGGACAAACACTTAAGAAAAAAAAAGTGTGTTGTGCATTTGGGATGAGAAATGGTGTTCTGGGAAGCAGGAATGCAAAAGGGTTTGGGACTGTAGTGGAAATGAGCTCGCAGTGTAACGTTGCTGTCAAAAGTACTAATGGAGCTCTTGGATGGGAAAATTGGAGCAACTTCAATAGGAGGGGGAATTTTTGTTTGAGATCGGTGTGGCTGTGTCTGGAAGGCACTCCAAGAACACCACTGATTTATTGGAAAGTGTTTGGATAAACCAAAGAAAGATCAAAAAAAATTGAAAAGCATGTCTAAAAAGAGCCCTCAAAGCTCAGTTCCTGGAATTCCAAAGGGAAAATGGAGAGTGTCTCAGCTCCTGAGTGTGCTTGGCAGGACCGGAATGAGAATGGGGTGAAAAATGGGTTTTCAAGCAAGATGACAAAGTTCTAATGAGATGAAGCTGCCAGAAGTAGAAGCCAGGTCCAAAACATTTCCAGGATTTGGACCATTCTGGTTCAGTAACAACTACAATTTAGAACTTCTGTCTTTGGCTTTTCTACTACAGAAACTTGATTTTTAATTTTTTTTTCTAAGAAATACAGCTTCTAAGTAAAATTGCTGGAAATTACATCATTGTCTGTGTTACGGGCTAGCTAATGACTAGAGCTTCAGTTTTATTTATGATCTATTTACCAGTCTCTGAAGCTGTGCCAGGAGTGTAGATGTTCACTTCAACTCAGGGATTTTGGAGACACATATAATTGTGGAGACAAAGATGCTTTTACAGTTATGGCACTACAGTTTTCCCACCAACTTGACCTACCTCTCTACTTATTTATTTCCAAGCGGGTTGTTTTTTTTTTTTTTAACTTTTAAAAAATTTTATTTTAATTTTTTAAAAATTATTTTAAAATTTTCTTTTTTTAAATCTTACATTTTGATATCTCTGAAACCACTTTAGGTCATGGAAAATAAAAGTTACCTCCAGCGTATCAGGTATTGAGTCAGACCTATTGAAGCAATCCATTTCAAAATCTTAGGAATATACTGAAAGAACAAGCTTTGAAATTCAACATATATGAATGATTAAAAGCTCAGCGTGAATCTTAAATAATATATAAGTAGATACTTATTTTATATATATAATATGTAGTAACATATGTTACATCTGATGATTCACTATGGGCCACTGAATGGTTTCCCACTGAAAATTGGAATTGCAGTGGGAATTGGCCACTTTCTTAATTTTTTTTTTTTTTTAAGCAAACACATTTCCACCCACAAAAAACATGGATGTCTCTGTCAGCTGTGCCTTCCCAGAGTGTTCCCCCAAAAGAATGTCCCTGCTGCCATCAGCAGCTGGATCTGGGACCTGCAGCTGCTCCGAGCAGAGCTCCCCCTTCTAGGGTTTCTTTCCACTGGCACAGGAAGCCTCAGTTATGGGCACTTTTGAAAAGTTCATGGTAAAATTAATTTAAAATTTTGCTCTGCCAGGAGATAGGAAGAGACTGATGTGCACACCCAGACATTTTTAACTGGAGTGTTTCTACTGTCAGGACAAAACCCATATTTCCTATTTTGCTAAACAGTTAAAATTATCACGTTGAATGGATTTGAAATGCTTAATTCAATACTGTTTGTAATGTAATGTCTTTCTCATTATCCCAGGTTGTTTTTTTAATGGCATGAGCATTTCAAAATGCAGAGAGAAGCAAATGGAAAAGGTGTAGTGAGTGTTCCCTGCAGTGAGTGCTGCCTTCTGTTTCCTAATCACTCAAATTCAATATACTTATTGCAAATTAAATAAAAGTTTAACCACCCAAGTAAAGAAATTTGAAATTGTGTGATTTGAAAGGAAAAAGTAAGATAAGACTATTCCACTCAGGTTTGGGGGTTTTTTCCATTAAATTTGCTTTTTTAAGGGAATGTTAGTAGTATTTAAAAAATAAGAAAGTTAATATTTCTTCTATGCAAATATCCTCCATGAGCATGCACACTTAATTGACAAGGTGTTAATTATTTAGTCGAGGGTTTTAGTAGGTGTTTAGTCTGAAAAATACTGGGGGCTAATTCATGTGCGTATCTCTGCTTCTGTGTGAGTGTAACAGATTGAAGGGAATGCTAAAGGAAAAGATTCTATATTTAAGCTGGCAAAATCCTTCCATTTTCAGCGAATTGGGGTTTTTTATGTACAAGAAAAAGGGACGATAACTAGGGAAAATACTCTATCAGTTACCATTTGTGTATTTTTACATTTGGACTAGAATGCTGTGAAAGCTTTCATGCTTCAGTGGGGAAAAAAAATTATTCTGTGAAGTGGGAGATACATCAGGAAGTGAAACTCTGATATTTGTAAAGCAAACACGAGATGTTCTTGGGGGGGAAAAACCCCGAACCAGAACAAATAACCAAAGAAAAACCAAACCCGACTAAAAACAACAACAACAAAGGCTCCAAACCACCACCAAAACCAAATGACAAAAATCCCCCCTCAAGCCCTAATAAGCATCAAAAGACCTTTTGGATAGAGATTGATTAAACTGTCTAAAATGACAGACTTCAGGCTATGCAAATAAAATGCCTGAAATTCTAAAGGGGCAGGCAGGGGGACAGTGCAGTGACTGTGGCCTCTGCAGGACCTTCCCTGGCTCGGACAGAGCGTTTCTCACATTAAGAAGATGCCCAGAAACTCCGAAATTTCCAGGCACAGCAGCAAAGGCACTTTAGAACACAGTGAGCTCTCCTTTGCCTTCATGGTGTGGCTGAAAGGCATCAGACAGAGAGAGCTGTAAAGCACAGATGGAGAAATTAAGCAGGGAAAAGTAGACAAAAATCTGAACAACAGAAAGAAATTAATCCTTTTTGGAAAAAAACAAGCGTAATAAAATGAACCATAAAATTGTTCGTTTTCCAGTGATTGCAGGGACTATAAAATTGATAGATTTACTGCAGAAATTGATGCTGAAAGAAAAATTCTGGTGCTGCAAACAGCAATGACCTCTGCATTTTGTAGTTGGTTAACTGTGTAAAGCAACTATTGCTTGCTGAACTCGCACAAAATTAAAGAGTATTAAGAATGCTAATGGAGGACTGGACAATGGGATATGTGTAGTGTAGGATTAGTTTTTGTGAGGTGCTACAGAGAAAACTGATAGGGCAAGTTAGAAAAATGATTACAATTTGATGTTAAAAGAGAAATAGTATCACTCCTAAAATAGACAAAATCTAATCCCCTATCTTTCTGGAGTTATGAAAGCATCAGAAAAATAAAGATTTATTTCGACATTGTATCATAATTTTATTTACTGCACTTAGGGGAATAAAATAATGTCGCTAATTGATCGGAACAGTGTAAAAATACAGCTTAGGAAATGTACGTTGTTAATGTTAAAATCATGTAATAAAGGAGTGGACAGAGATAATATAACATCTGAAATAATTTCAGGAAAAACAACTTACAAGTAGACTAAACAAAAAAGCAAAATTTGCAACCAAAAAAACCTGAAGAGAAAGAAACACCAAACAGAATCGAAACAACCTAAATCACAGGCAGTGCCTGGAAAAGAAGGATTTGGGGTTGAACAGAAAAGCAGAGCAAATAAATGCAAAGAGCAAAATGGTAAAATAACAAATTTGAGAGTTTTAAAACTTTACTGCTTGCCAGACCCGCGAGGGAGATCTGCAGGACTGATCCAAGGTGAAGGGAGGCAAATCTCCCCGGCGCTGCGCAGCAGGAGAACGGGGTCGGTTCAGCCCGGGGGGCAGAGCGCAAGGGAAATGCCCCGTGGCAGAGGTTAAAGGGTTTGGTCCTACCGAAGCCGAAAGGTGCTGTCCCGTTCATCAGGCCCTAGCGCCCAGCCAGGCGCTGCTCTCCCTTGTCCTGCAGGTCCGCAGGGCAGCAGCAAAGCCTTGGGACCGCGGCGCTCCCTGCGCTATCCCGAGCGCCGGGCAGGAGCATCGGCCAAATCCGTATGAGGATGGTCAGTCTACTCTGCTTCAATTTCTGCTTTTTCTCAGTTCTCCCCCCTCCGCCCCCACTCCCCCTTTTTTTTTTTTTTATCCTTCTCTCTTTGCTGTCTCATGGAAAAAAAATCGAGTAGAAAGTTGACCCTCAGCCCCTCCTTTTTCCTCCCATTTGAAACCCACGAGGACAGACCTGGTCCCGCCGTCTTCAGGCAGAAGCAATTCCAGCTGAGATTTTCCTGTCACTCAGGTAGAAAAGAATAGGTAGCAGGGGAAGGAAAAGACCTGCTGATAAAACCCCATCTGTTGTGCTCTACAGTGCTTGTTTCGGGCTCCTTGCTGCAGGATTCCCTGCCTGGCAGGCTCACTCCCTGGGAAGATCACTGTGAACGCTGGGCATCTGCACGGGCAGCTCCTCAGCCATTCCCGAAGCAGGAGAACTGGAAGTTTTTCATTGATGAACTCCACTCTAATGAGATAGTTCTGTGGAGTCTCTAAAAGTCAAAGAACCACAGAGGAAAGGCCTTTTTTTCTTAAGCTTGATAGTCATGTACAAAGACCAGATGAGTTTTCCCTGAATGCAGACGCGATTATTCAAAACATATCAAATGTCCCTTTATAATTGCAAGGGTTATGTTATACATCTCCATGTCTATTAATACCTTTTGCTGGCTGTTTTGCAACCATGTGCATGTCATGTGTGCCATGAAGGTTGGGTTTTTGGGGTTTTTATGCCTACTTGAGTAAGTTCTGTGCGAGGAGATAGATAGAAACAAGGAATGGTTGAGCTCTTCAGCTGCTGACAACACTGCTCGTGTTTGCAGCCTGGGGCACCAAAAGCTTCAGACTGGAAGGAATGACAAAGCAGCAATGGGTTTTTCAGAAGCTGAATGACCAAATTTGATTCAGCATCCTCAAGAGTGGTTGTGTAATAGAAGTTGACTGAGGCGTTGAAGCTCTGATATGAAATAAAACTGCAGCCCCCTTGCATTTCTCTGTCTTATTAACAAGTCTGTATTTTTAGTGCTGAGGATCTCATCAGGACTGTTCCGGGATTGGAAAAATGCCTCTTTTTATTACTTTTTTTTATTTCTCTCAGTCATCCTCCCAAATTGTGGCAGTTTAGGTGAGAAAGATGATAGTAAAGTAACACGAGCTGATTTTACAAGACTTGAAAAATTTGCAAAAAAACCATGGGGACATGGGAATTGCTGCCTTGGGGCAGGAACCACTCCTTACAACCCTCAGATTGGAAAACTTTGTAAATACCTAAAATTGTTTATTTTGGTTTTTTACTATTTCTGATTGAAGGCACTAGCAGTTTGTGACGTTGCAGTGTTTTAGAGTGCAGAACATCTACTAGAGATACACAGTACTGAGCCTGCTTTTTTTCCAAAAAACATCCAGAATGTTAGCTTGGATCCTGGGACACTTGGGGATTACCCACCAACGGAGTTCCTGCATGAAGGAAAGATGTGTCCAGCCACCAGAAATGTGGGGGACAAAATGGGACTTCTGTGAGTGCTTGAGAAGCACTGGTTTGAGGGACCAGGTGGAGAGGAAGTTGATGAGGAAAAACACCTGAGTGGTGCTTGGAGCAGCTTCTCAGAGGAGCTGCAGGAAGACACCTGGAACAGGAGGGGGGACACAGACTTGCATGAATGTATGGAATTTAGGAGGTTCTTGAGAGATGTTTTTCCCTTGTTCTCTGCTTCACTTTTGTTGGGTGATGGGTTTGAAATGGGGCGCAGTGGTAGAACTGGCTGAATTTCAGAGGGTTGGGATGTTAGTTTCTAAAACTGGCATTTATCACATGAAAAACTTTGACAGCAACCAAATCCTTCATCTGAAAGCATTTAAATGACAAAACTTTATGTGCTGGTATCTGCAGGGGAATTTACAGCATTAGCAGCCTCTCTTTTCAAAGTGCAATTTCAAAGTTCAAGTTGAAAATTTTATGATTTTTTTTATCCCACTTTAAAGAAAAGCTTCGTCTAAATTTCCCATTACAAACCCACTATTTTTCAGACACTGCTGTTATTTAAATTATGGCCAAATTCTGTTCTTAGCTTTCCTTCCAGCCTTGAGGCCCTGAATTTACATCTCATTATATTGCAAACATTTATGGGATACAATTAAATCTCTCATTTAAAAGAGAAAGAAATCCCAGGGATTTGTTCTGTGCTTCTTTGTAAAGAAACTCCACTGTCACGGTGGAGTGTGGTTTGAATTGTTAGATGTGATGCAGAAAGCCTGGTTTGCATTCACTGTAGCAGTCTTGTGAAAATTTGGTGTGTGAGCACATTTGGGCCTCTTTTCTCAGCTTTATCCCAGTCAGTGTTTCATTTTTCTCCCTGTTTGGCTCTTTTTATTTTCTATTCTTTTGCGTTTACAACAAAATCAACGTATTGTGCCTTTTCTTATTTCCCCTATTCCATAGTTAGCATATCTTGGCTTTTCTTCCTCCTCTTTTGTACATGAATATTTTCCTCTATATTTGTTTTCCCCCATTTTTCCAGCCAGGAGTTTCCTTTCCTATCTGATATGTTTTTAGACTCTCCTTTATCCACCTGTCTTTGTCTTTCCTTTATTCACCTCATTTTTTCCTAATATCCATGCTTTTTGATCTCTCTCATTTCCCTCCCTTTTGTCAACCTCTCCATCTTCTCATAATTTCTTGTGGCTCCCTCACCATGCCCTTAATCATTCTTTATTCTCTGACTCCTTCGTGCCACCTCCTCCCTGTACCTTCCCCCTGAGCATCTCCCTGCAGATGCAATTAGTGGCATTAGGAATGGGATGGGACAAAAAGAGTCCCCACAAGGATCTGGGTACACGTGGGGTCTGTTTGCATTCACACCAGGGCGAGCGTGCACCCATCATCTGCAAAGTCCTTTGAATAGTCTGTGGATTGTTACACATCATGTGTTTTAATGGCCTTGTATTACCTCATCAAAAGGATTTGATGTCTTTCATGGTGTGTTGGTTTGGCACAGCCTG
>VZTA01029460.1:6953-20691 GCA_013398855.1 Mohoua ochrocephala
GGTTGGTACAAGGCCAACACTGTTCAACATCTTTGTAGATGATGTGGACAGCGGGACTGAATG
This sequence comes from Mohoua ochrocephala, assembly GCA_013398855.1. Taxonomy (NCBI): domain Eukaryota; kingdom Metazoa; phylum Chordata; class Aves; order Passeriformes; family Acanthizidae; genus Mohoua; species Mohoua ochrocephala. The sequence continues at coordinate 7,017 of VZTA01029460.1, forward strand.
CACCCTCGGCACGTTTGCTGACAACAGTCTGTGTGCTGCAGCCGACACACTGCAGGAAGGGAGGCCATCCAGAGGGGCCTGGACAGGCTTGAGAGCTAGGCTCATGCAAACCTCATGACGTTCAACAAGGAGAAGAACAAGGTTCTACACCTGGGTCATGGCAATCCCAGACACACCTACGGGTTGGGAGGGAAAGTGATTGAGAGGAGCTCTGAGGAGAAAGACTTGGGGGTGATGGTTGATGAAAAACTCAACATGACTCAGCAGTGTGCACTGGCAGCCCAGAAAGCCAACCACATCCTGGACTGCACCCAAAGCAGCGTGGCCAGCAGGGTGAGGGAAGAGACTCTGCCCCTCTGCTTTGCTCTGGTGAGACCCCACCGGGACTGCTGCACACAAGTCTGGTGTCTCCAACATAAGAAGGACATTGGAGTCCAGAGGCCACGAGGTTCGTAAAAGGACTGCAGCTCCTCCCCTATGAAGACAGGCTGAGAGAAGAGAAAGTTATTGAGCCTGGAGAAGAGAAGGTTGTGTGGAGACCTCACTCATCAGGAACTGTAGTGATAGGAAAAGAAAACAAACTGAAAGAGAGTAGGTTTAGATAAAATAGTAGGGAGAAATTCTTTACTATGAGGGTGGTGGTGAGTCACTGGAACAGGGTGTCCAGAGAAGTTATGTATGCCCCATCCCTGGCAGTTCAAACACAGGTTGGATGGGGCTCTGAGCAACCTGGTCTGGTGAGAGGTGCTCCTGCCCATGGCAGGGGGAGTTGAGTCTAGGTGATCTTTAATGCCTGTTCCAACCCCATCACTTTCTATGATTCTATGTTTCTGTGATACACAAGATAAAGGAAATTTAACTTATTCCCTTTACTGAAATTATAGCTGTTAATGAAATAATAATTAATACTACTAAAAGAGGGTTTTATCCTGTGCAGTAGTTGGACTTCAATGATACTTTATGATGCAATTGCTGGAGAAATGAAAAGAAATAGATTTTGATGTCATAAAAAGTTGATGCGGATAATACACCCACATGAATGAATGCATGAATGAATGGGATGAGATCAAATATAAGCAGTCAAGATCTTGACAAAAACTTTATTGCATCCACTTTCAATCAAATTAAAACTTTTTAACTCAATCACACAGATCTTGTAAAAAACAGAAATCCAGCAGTGGCCTTGAAAAGTAAAAATCTATCTAGCATTACATTGAAGGAAACTGTCAATACTGCATACTCTGCAAAGAATATTCTCTCTCAAATTATGCATAGCAATCCTGCTAGAAAAAAAGGTGTTCGAATTGCAGCTGCATTATTTTTTGTCACCTGTATAATTCAAAATCACCTCTATTTTTAATTTTCTTTTAGATTATTTCAATCAGAGAAATAAATTTATTTCCCCCCTGCCCCCTGCAAAAGTCAATCACCAACCAGTCATCCAAAAATGATGGAGATTGAAGGATATCAATGGATCAGTACTTATGGAGTATTTATTCTCTAAGACACTAATTAAGCCAAATATCTGTTTTTAAAATGCCTTCAATAAGGTGATACTTCCATCCAATTAATGCCACTTGAAAATATCAGTCACATGGGCTATGGAGCTAGTATATGTCAAAGGATCAAAGCAGCCCAAGAAAGACAGAAATTGACAATTTCTGGAACCCAGTCAGACACAATCTCTAGAAGACCATGTGGAAATGCACACCACACAGGAGTACCCCTGCATCTCTTACTCTTTCTTAAGTTTATCCGTAATTTTTGCATTGTGCTGTCACTTCTCCTTAATGCTGGTGTTGGATGTAAGTCTGAAAATAGTTGGAATTTAGGCTTTTTGTTATTTCAGCTGCCACTACAGCAATGTCTGTGCGAATAATCCTAGGAGGAAAGAATAAATGTGCCATGATACTGTCATGATCCTGTAGCATGCTAGCTACTCTCTATCTACAAAGTGTGTGGGTGATTTACATGACAGGACAAAACAGGCTCAGAAGATGCAATCTTAAGAGAATTTTGTCTCTGAAAAGGAATTGGCTTTTATGCAGGCATATATTTATGAGTTAAATTTACTTGGTATCTCAAGGAAAGGTCTAGACGTTTACCCATCATATCTCAAAGACACTTTCTGCCCACAAATAAATTGGTTTCTCCACCAGATTAAATCTTTTCACTGTAAAGATAGCAGCTTTTCTCTATGAAATTAGCAATAAATTGTTTCAATGTGAGCAAGCCCATATTTCTTCTAACTTCTTTACTGGACATGACTGAAACCTTTTATTTAAACTATCATGAAAATCAAGAACAGCAGCAAATTCTGTGAAAAAATTCCAAATAAATAGTTTAACACTGAAAAAATAAATAAAATCTTCTAAAAGAAAACATTGGGCTATCCTAAATGATAACATACTTTATAAATATACACAGACTAAAGACAAGGGCATAGAATGCAGAAATGTAAAATGTGAATCTCCTATTTTCTCACTGTTATAAGCAGTGTCTGATTTTGTTTCAGAGCAAATAAATTCTCCTTTTTGGGACTCCCTGTGGTGCACAGAAAATGGTAACAAATCAAATGACTGGGTGAAACAAGTAAAGAGAACATCTTTTACAGTTTTATAAGATTTCTGACTTTATGACACATTTTTTGCAAACCACGACTAAAGAAATTCTTTCATATCCCCAGCTGCTTCTTATTACAGAGATGCTAATGTTGCCTTTTCTGCCTGTTTGCATCAAGCTGAATCCTCTGTACTCCATCATGAATGTGTTCTGCCTTGATAAAACTTCTAGGTCTTCTTCAGTTCTTTGCTGACCCAGAAAACTGGTTGTATGCAAGTCCTGACATTCTTTCACTGTTATGAAACAGACATATTAAAGTAGGGCTGCTATGTAAACAATTTCAGATTAAATATAGAAAAGATTTTTGGTTTGCATTTTTTTGTTGTTTGTTTTAGTTTAAGGTTTTATTTTGGTTTGGGTTTTTTGTTTGTCTTTTCTGCCGGACAAAGGCTTCTTATAGTAAAATGCTGACACTCTCTCTCTTTCTTGCAAGGAAAAGAAAAAAGGACTTAAAAGTCATCAGCCGTAAAAGGTTTTGCTCTCCAATTACGATGTTCAAAAGACATAATTTATTTCTCCTTCCTCCTCTCTGTTCTTATTCCCTTCAATTGACAGTGACAGTGATTATAGCTCTGCATTTGTTTTCAGAAAGCTGCCCAGAGTCCATCCGTAAAAAAAAATAAAATTGTTTGCAAATAAAAAAGTTCCTTCTTTATGTACAGTTGAGCATAGATCTAGGTCAGGGCCTGATTCATATGCCAGCCTCTAAAACTCTGACCCTTATAGTACAGCACAGATGACAGTAAACATAATTATGAGTGACAGCATGTGGTATGGCTTGCCAGGCACACATGGATTTTTCAAAATAAAAAGAAAAGCCTAGCAAGTCCAAGAGTAGAAAATAAAGCAAGAAATCTATTTATGTTGGAGAAATGAATTGCAGAAGATCTAAAAATCCTCTCTTGCTCATTCTTTAGGCAATTCTTCAACCATCAATTCATCATGTTTACTTGTATAGGCAAAAAACCTAGAAAGATCTCACCTCTAGGTGACAGTTTACTCATAGTTTATTACATTTAATAAGTTAATCTAATAAAAAATGACAACAGTTTTTAATGCATCAGAGAGTTACAAGGCAAAAAAAGAAAAGATTGCTCAAAGAAGGTATTCTTAGGTCTTCCTAGAAAGCACAACTTCAATTTCAAACACCTCATTTAATTGGTTACTGTTACTTCTCTTAGTGCTCAATTAAACCACATTTTTCTGAAAATTAAGCAAAGTGTTTGCTGAAGTCAATAGTGGGTCACAATGGTTGTGGTCATCTTGGTAATAATCAGACAGACAAATCTGAATAAATTATCAGTGAAATAAGAAGTAATAAGAAAATTTAGAGTCTTTTTAGATACCCCTATGATCTCTTTAGACACCAGCACATATATAACATATAAGGGAAAAGCTGTAAATTTTCTGTAATGATACCCTAGAGAAACTGTGTTCCACAACTCAAGCTCTACAGCAGCTAGTTATCCCTTTGGTTTACCAAGTTAATATTGCATCTACACAGAGAATCTCACTCGATACACAGTACTGTCTTATTGTTTCGTCTGCAGGTCCCTTTCCCGGTGATGCAGAGATCTTGAGAAATTCAAGGCATAAAAGACAAGGTGAAAGTTAGCAGTTGGTCTTCATAGCATGAAAAAATTCTGATACAGAAACTGTTGATCTTGAGAAAACCTCCTTGTTCATATTTTTATTTTCTTATTTTCACATGGGATTTGGGGACCACTTGATTAAATTTCACTATATTTGGAAGAAAGTAGATGGTCCTAGTGAGACATATCTCACAGTAGAGTTAGTAGAGCATTTATCTTATGCTCAGTGACAGCATTTATCTTGTATGCTTAGGAACTAGTTATCCTGCTTGAAGACTTTTACTAAATGATGCATGATTAAGCATAATAATTTACATATTTGCATAGTTAAAACTATTTCTATGACACAAGTTAGAATGATAAAGAATTATCAGCAAATTTTTTGCTTTGTTGTTATTCCTCTGTTTTTCCTTTCCAGGTTACTGGACAGTGTCAGAATCTCTAGAACAGGAAGCTCAAGCTAATGCCAATTTGAACTGATACATTCACATTTTACAGGACATTTCATTTTGTATCAAAGCGCACACATCTGGAAAGAAATGGAGACCACTTAAGTCTGAATCAAATCACTGCAGCCATGGCTAAATTGCTTCCCAGGAACTTTGCAATGTGCTCACTCAGCCTCTGCTTCTGCAGGTGGATTGCATTAGTGTGCTGGCACTGATGATGTAAATGCATACAGTGGGAAAACTACGTTTGCATGGCACTGCATTTAACTATCATAGATAATGAGGGTTTTCCTCATGGTTTTATGGTATTTTATGGTTATGGTGTTACTACTAACTATTGCTAGCTTATTATTTACATTTTGGTTGCAGAAAGATCATGACTGAAACAGACTTTGGAACAATGCTCTGAATATCTTTGTGATGCTATATACTCCTTATTTGGTTTTGCAATAATGTCTCTTCTGAACAAAAATCTTGGTGAAAAAAGGTTTATATTTTATACAAAGATTTGCAAGGGAAATGTGAACTCGCTTTGTGCTTGTTAGCAAGAATAAAAGGCCCACCCCTTTTCTGCATCAGTTCTGAATGCTCCTGCATTATATGCTCTGCCAGCTGTTTTATATATTGACTATCACTGACTTATTAACATTTTCTATTTTGAGAATTAATGTACTGAATGCACATTCATAAATTGACATTCTCTAAGATACTTTATAGGTATTTTTTGAAAGACAGCAGTCCAGCAGAAATGACTACTGTAGTCATCTCATACTAGGAACATTGAAAAACAATTGATTAAAAAAATTGACTTGAATATAAGTGGTTTATAATTCCTATGCATTAGCAACTGTCAGCATAGGTAAGGGAACAAAAGATATTTAAAAATACGTTATATCAACAAAGCATATGATCAAAACTATATACAGCAAATTTAAAGAAAGGAAAAAACCTCTTTCATTATACTTCCTTACACAGAAATGAAGTACTTCACCTGACAGTTAAGAAACATATTTTCATAAAGGAAAATGTCCTTTTCCCCAGTGTTTAAAAGAAGCTGTAGTATGAAAGGCATTCCAGCTACCGTAAATAGTTAAAAGGAGATGGAACTTCAGACAAAACAGCCTTAAAGTGATGAGAGGGATGAAAATTAGTTTATGACATCTTTAAGGCCTCTGCTTCTGGCTATCAGACCTTTAGATGGGAAAACTTGTGTCAGAAGATCAGTGGAAGAACAGCAGAGGAGGAAGTTCTCCCTTAAGCATACAGGGGTTATTGCATACTCTCTCCTCTATTTGAGATTTCACTGCCATCGTTGAAGCAAACACTGCTGAGACGAACTTCAAGACAGCTGAGAATTAGAACACAGAGCTCTTTAAGAGAACTGTGTTTCATTGACAATCTCAATATTAGGGAGCCAGGACTTATTTTGCTCATTGGTGAGCAGAAGGGCTAAGGGACCCTAGCTGTAGACTGAAAAGAGATTGCAAGAAGGACACACTTCAGATATGCATGGTGATAGAGATGGACTAAAAATACAGAAATGGGGAAATGCACCACCGGATTTATCATTTTCCTTGAACTGTTCTCCCACTGAAGATGGAAAAAGCATCTATCCATAAATACAGATCAGATAATTCATACCCTTTGACTTAACTGCATGTTTTCTGCTGAAAAGCTGACTGACAGTGCCAAAGACATCTTGTAAATGTCAACTGAAAAAATGTGATCAAAGGTTGAATTTAGCTTCTTGTTCCAAAAGACCACAATATTATGTATTCATTTTGGTTTAGCTTACAGTGAAATTTAGATCTCCTTCCTTAAAGTAGAAGGGAAATAAAATTGGAGGTACTTCCCCATCTAATTTATGAACTCATATTTGTTCTTTCAGTATTCTCTAACACCTGAAATCTTACAAGGCATCCATCAAAAATTGACTACAGCTACTGTCTGGAGAGCTGTCATGCTGTTGACTTAGTAGCACTACTGATAATAAACTTGGCATTTTCTCTATTCTAGTCTGCAGTAGTCTGAAACACTCTCTAGAAACAGCTCTAGAAACACTCTCTAGAAACACTTTTCCATTGACAGCAAAGAAAACCTAAAGCAGGCCTGTTCATTGCTTATTGTTTAGCTAGATAAACTAGGCTGCTAAAATGAGGAACAGAGTTTTATGATCTTCAAAAGTTACTACTGAATTGATATATTTCTGTTTTTCTGTACCTACTTGGACACCTAATAAGGGATTTGCTTTTCACAGGTGAGGTGTCAGCATTTTTTTACTATGTCTGAAGTAAAACATTCAAGAAAAGCAGTACTGCCAAATGACTAGTGTCTTCAAAAGCAAAACCTTGGTTTATATCATCCTATTTGGGATGGTGACAGTTTTTTAAAAAAAAATTGTATCTACAACTGCCTTTGAAATCCCCTTTCTCTTATACCTTCAGGTTGGATTCAGGGGAGTGCATATGTTTACACTGCCAGTTTTGAACAAAGCACAATACAGCCATTACATTTTTAGGATTCATAGATGTTACCAAGCATTGCAACCATGTTGAAAATGAGTGGCCATCCACTTGTTTTTGTGCCATCTGTCTCTGGAAATAGCTGGTTTTGATAGGCCATTGTCCAGTTAATTCACTTCCTGGTATGCTTCTCTTTGTTCCTCTCCAGTTTTGGAGACATAGGGAAGGCTCTTCTCCCCAGGCTTAATATGGACAAGTCAGCCAGTACTTCTTCCTTATGCTTTTGGCTTGAAGATACTCAGGGCTGTCTCAGAGCAGGCCAGAATACAATCAGCCAAAGGATGACTTCTGGGTGTAAAGATCCTGGACCATAGACTAATTTCTATTGCCAACCAATCAGCTACTCACTTATTCTTGTTTCTACCTGCCAGCCTTGTGTAAATCAGCTGGCAGCACTTCAGTATACTTAGGGTTTGAGAAATCTGGAAGTGTAGTTAAAAGAACAATACAGCCTTAGGGACATGACCAAACTCAATTTAAACATGACTTTCACTCACTGTAACTTAGCTAGCTTGGCATGGAACACCACTTAACAATATTTACATACCCTCCGTTTTCATCATTAGCAACCCGGCTCTCAAATACAAGTTCAGCTTTTTGGGAAGAGACAAAAGGCAGAGCTTCATGAACACTAGACTTACATTAAGTTTTCAATTCATACAGGCATGTGCGTGCCTGAGAATATATGTTTACATTTTTGAAATCATACCAGGTGCTATTCCCAAGACAGGATGCCTTCACCCATCTTTTCAAAGTCTTTCTGCTCTGTCAAAATTTGTTTTCCGGTTGCTCCACAAATCCTCTCCCTTCCATCTCCTTGTACAAAATCTCCTGTGCTTTAAATGATTTTTTATTATAGAAGGCATGATGAGTAACTATGATTATGCAGCCATTCTGTATTCGGCCGCAGAGTCATTGTAGTACCTATACTTAGAGCTATGATGTTAGATTTCCCTATTTTTCTCTTTTTTTAAGAATAAAGAGTGTATCTTTAATTAATTAAAAACAAATTTAAAAATGTGTAGTCATTTATTTGGCATTAAATGTGTAGGCTATCAGAACTGGAGCCTTGTAATCACTTAAGTCACTAAGCAACACAAAAGATTGCACATTGGTTGCCCCTGGGCATACGTTGTTTTCACTCTTGTAGCGTACTTACTGTCTTATTCCCCATAAAATATTTTATATATTTAAAAGATAAATATTTTATACCTACTTTTGTCCTTCTTTTGATCGTTTTGATGATTTTGCTAGCCTTCTGCAGAAGTATGAAGGGTGAGTGAAGAAAGAAGAAATCTTACTTAAGAATATTGACAGAGATTCAGCAGCTTCTTTTTTCCATGACAGGCAGCCTAACCCATATGCTAAAGTAGTTTCATAGTTCTTTGCTTAAGAAAGGAATCAAGTTATAATATACCTCTGCTTCATACAGGTTCTTAAATGATGTATTTCTTCATATTTTATGAAGACATGCACAAATGTGTGAAATATGTACACATTTGTATGATAATATTCGATCCTGCAAAGATAGACTTCACAATTTAAATTTTATTAATGCAATGTGAGTTCTGTATTGAGGACTGAATTTGGCATTTTTCTTCTTTTAAGGACCGTTTGCTTATGTACAAAGCTATTCTGTGAAGTGGCTGATTTTATTCCTATATTACTGATGTAAAGACAATGACATACTCTTTTCCAAATAAGGCTTCGTTTCACTGATGTCACGCTCTACTGTTAGTTAGAAATGCACAACTGCTTAATTGTATCCATCTTGTTAAACAGTGCTTTAGATTAGGATGAAAACTGTTTTCCAAAATGTATTTATCACATGAAGTTCAACATCTGACAAAAGGTTTGCAATTTAATGAAAATCAAGATTCTCGTGGGATCTACAGACTCCTGTTAGAGGTGCCTCTACTGAAAAAAGGGATAACCTATGTGCATGCTCTGTCATTACCAAAGTAATCTGTTAAAAACTTCTCTCATTCTTAAGTTCATACTGATTATATATATATTATTTTCCCTTCTTTCAAGAATATCAATGAGATCATGAGGTTTCATGATGATGAGATCGTATTGAAGGCTACAGACAGACAAGTGGAAATTTTCACTTTTCTTTGACAATATTTTAAAAAGTCAAATGGTAGGATCCTTCATTCATGTATCAGTTTATTTGTAAACAAAAGTGAGCAATTCTGGTGAGTCAGTCAACATTTTGTCATATTCTCCTCCATAATTAAGAATTTACTAATGAAACTAATTTAAAAATAAGGCAGAATCCTCAAGTGAATAGTAATTAATTTCTGTCCTAAATACATTTCCTTCTTACGTACACACAAGATCTTGAATTTCCTTGCTTGTTTCTGTGTTTGTTTGCTTTATTACAGGTTACGTATGCACATATCTGTGTTCCAAAGAATAATGAAAGGATGCAGGCGATTGAAAATCAAGTTAAAATTTAGTGCATGGAAGATAGTAGAGATTATGCAGACATATGTGTTAACAATTAATAACTTGTATGTTAACTGTCATCTTTATTTTGGAACACGGAATTTAACAGTAATATGAGGTGAATAATATATAGACAAAATGACAAAAATTGTTCTGTTGATGAATTTTGTGTACAAGTTATAATGCAGCATCAATGCTGGGAAATGGGTACTAGCAGTTCAGAGATTTAGCCATATTGCAGATTGCCTGAAAAGTTTTGGGGTTTTTTTACTGTCAGATAGCCATCTGATATTTGCTCTGGTAGTATCATGCAGAAAATTGAGCTACCTACCAAAGCAAATCAAAACAAAATCTGAACAGCTATCAAAACAAATATTCCATACACCTATATGCTATATACACTTAGTTAAGTCATTCCATGTGATTTTATACTTACTTTATACTAGCGTTATGTCTCTAGCTTTAAAGGCTTGAGCCACATATATTCACTTTTAAAGGACTACGGACACTCTAAGAAGACTTCACTCACAGTGTTTGTTGCTTTATCTCTACATCACTAGTGTGCAAATGTAGGTAGCAGTCCAGACATGGATGACCTTATCAAGGACTACTATGAAGCAAGATGTCTTTAAAAAATTTAAGATGTATTCTTTATTGAATACAAACTATTCTCCTGAGAATGGCTCTTTGTGGCTGAAATCTTCTACCCTCTGGTACAGATCTTCTCTGGAGGTGAGAAATAAAGTTATACCCAGAGCATTACTTTTTTAGGAGTCTTCTTCCTCGTGTGTTACATTCTGGGATTCCCTCTCTATTACCTACCCAGCCTTTTTACAAGAGCAGATGATCAGGTGACACACGTCCAAAGAGCAGATATCAGAATGCTATTCGTTTTTCAGTGGTGTACTTTCTTTAGTGTAATAGACCTTGTTTGCCTTACAGAGAATCCATAACCTGAAAACAGTGGCAAATTGTAAGTCTACATAACTATATATACATGTATTTATATCTCTATGTATTCTGGGCAGATATCTTTGAAGTGCATGTAACACCAATGAATAATTCAATTGACAGCATATTGGGGAAAAAACCAAAAAGAAACAAAGAAAAACTACAATACAAACCTCAAACCACTGTAAATAATATTATGGAAAACGGCACTGCTAAATGGTAGTAGACAAATAAAAATTTAATTAATCCAAAACTGCATTCTAGCCACTGGCCATGTAAATGAAAAAGATTGCAAATGCAAATGCATGTTGGTTTTGTTGTTCTTTTAAGCCTCAGATTCAGTTTTTCAATGTTTGAAATTAGAATGGTAATTACCTGAACTATTAGACGATATTAAACACAACTATTTAGTAAGCAGACTGCACAACTTCAGTGGTCATTCTCCATAGAGGGGCTTATCCCAGTCTCTAAATCCCACTGACTTTCATGGATTTTTTAAAATGTGTGATTTTTGCATATGAACATACTGAATAGGTGCTGTTTATATGCAGTCTGACATAGTTCAAGTAAGTGAATGGTACTTGTGCAATCTGTATGGTGTCACACTCAGAAGTCTGAAGTTCTTGGAGTGCTGTGTTCCTCCTGAAAGCACAATCTAATTTCCTCACCCTTAAAAACATGCTGCAAAGCACAAGTGAAAAAGGTGTCATTGTGCTAAGGATTAAATGGAGGATTTAAAGGATTACAAAGGATTAAACGTAATGCAATTAAATGCCCTGTGATATGATGAAAAAATATCTTGTGCCCTGACAAAATAGAAAATCAGCTACACAAAATGCTATCAGCCACTTGCATTTCATTCATGGCAAGCTCAGTAGGATAAAAGAATAGGAAAAAAAGAACTGATATGCTCAGGCAAAAGTTTCCTATACATTACTATGTCTATATCTGATTATATGACATTATATGACATCAGGAAGTCTGTTTTATTTCTGTGCGGTACTCTACCATTAACTGGTGGAAGAGGTATACTTAGTTATTTTATTCCTGAAGTACTGAGATTAACAGTGATTGCATATAATTTATTCACTTTAAATGATCCAGAGAAAAAAACTTTTCTGAATAAGAAAACACAACTATCAAATACAAAAACTAAATTTAAGGTGATTCTAAGTTATGAAAACAACTTCCCCTATAAATAGGCCATTGAATGCTTAATACATTCTTGTTTAAAGTGTTAAATTCACTCTATCATGTTAAAAAAGTAAAGAAATAATTAAAATCCAATTTTCAGTGTTCCTTTGGGTATTCTTTTCAAATGTGGAAAAGTTCAACTTAGAAGTATTCTTTAATAAATTTAAATTAAGTAAATGTGAAAAAAACATGCAAGACAAAAAAAGTATTGTGAAATATTCTGCTTCATAATGTTGGCTTTATTTATTCATTTCTAAAGCAGTAACTTGATTGGGATTGATTGCTTGGTTTTAGGAAATTATTTATGTTAGTATAGTGAGAAACTGCATGATTTTTGTTTACTCAAGCATAGTGGCAGTAAATTGTGTCATCTAAGTAGTTTAGCAATATTTTGTTTTCACAGCTGAAAAACAGAATTGTTTCCTTCAGTGTTCCTGTATTGTTATGAGTCATTATTGTCATGCAATAGCCCACTGAAAAACATTCCAAACACGCTCATGTTATTTGATAGATTTACCTGCGAAGTCAAGCAGACAGAACCAAACAGGCAGGCAGGTTTTTATTTCAATCCCCTGCATATTTGTTCTGGTCTTTCATCATTTAACAATTTTACCTCAAATGTACATGATTGATAATGCTCATAAAGGACTCAAGGATGGCCAGAGAAAAAGGAGAAAATTAAGACGTCAAGTCAATCTACAAACATGCCAAATTTGGCTAAATGCAAGATCTATATGTAGGACAGAAGAACATAAGCCATTCTTTCATAGTGGAAGATTCCAACTTGGGAAGCAATAACTCTTCAAGATTAGGAGGTAGGTAAATAAAAGCCGACCACAAATGAGCAGTGTTCTCAGAAAAATATTGTAACCCTTGCTTTTGTGTGCAATAGTCTTGGTAAACGTAGCCTGATTCTCTTATCCCTCTGTGTAGAACTGTTCTCAGTGCCAGAACAGTGGCCACGATTAGTGGAGAAAATGCATAGCACAGACTCAAAATTTAAATGGTTAGAAAATGGATATGAATAGAATCACTGAATGTATGAAGAACACAGAAAATGGAAACATGGGGGTGAGAAGATTCTATAACTTACATGAACAGAAATATGACATTGAAGAATTAGTCACCCTAGTACATTGAACTTAAGCTAAACTTACAGAAATTTACTCCATAAGTGAAACACATTTTAATTAAAATTGTTAACCAATTGAACAAGTGGTATGATTTGCAATTAATTCTTCATGAGCAATTTTTAAATCAAGACAAAATACAATACTTATCTAAAAGCCAGACACCAGTTGGAATATGAATTGACATAAAGTGCACCTAAAGCATATGTTGCACAAAAGTTCAAGACAGATGAAACCAGTGTTCTGACTTTATCACCTCTACAGTTGATTAATTACTTTAGAGAACTTGTGCCTGATTGCGTATTTTCTATCTATACATCAAAGGAAGAAAAGTAAACTACCACACATAGGCTATGGGACACTGACAACCTTGAGAGTAAACATTGACAAAATTGAGAAGTGGACCCATGTGAACTTCATGAAGTTCAACAAGTCCACGGGCAAGGACCTGTATCTGGGTCAGGAAAATCACAGAATCATAGAATGGCATGGGTTGGGAGAGACCTTTTTTAAACATCATCAAGTCCAAGCCCACCTATAGTTTGGGCGGGGACATTTTACACTACATTAGGTTCCTCACAGCCCCATCCAACTTGACCTTGGACACTTCAAGGGTTGGGGAATGTATAACTTTGCTGGGCAACCTCTTGGACATAACTGAATATCAGCAGGGAGTTAGTAATGAATTGCCTGAGTACAGCCCTGCAGAGAAAAATTTGGAGACGCTGTTGGATGAAAAATCCAACATATATGGGCTGTCAATC
>VZTA01029479.1:0-24338 GCA_013398855.1 Mohoua ochrocephala
AGTTTAAAACAATTCCCCTTGTTCTGTTGCCACAGACGCTGCTAAAAACTTTGTCCCCGGCTTTCTAAGATGCCCCCTTTAAGTACTGAAAGACCATAATAAGAGGTCCTCAACCCCAGCTCTCTCAGCCTTTCCTCATAGAAGTGATCCGGCCCTCTAATAATTTCTGTGGCCCTTGTCTGGATTCACACCAACAGGTCCCTGTCGTTCCTGTGCTGGGGCTCCCTGAGCTGGATGCAGCACTGCAGGTGGTGCTCACCAGAGCAGAGCAGAGGGGCGGAATCCCCTCCCTCACCCTGCTGCCCACGCTGCTTTGGATGCAGCCCAGGATGCATTTGGCTTTCTGGGCTGTGACTGTCCATTGCTGGCTCATGTCCAGCCTTTTGTCCGCCAGGATCCCCAAGTCCTTCTTGGCAAGGCTGCTCTCAGTCCCTTGATGCCATAGTCTGTCGCAATACTGGGGGTTGCCCCAACCCAAGGTCAGCACCTCATGCACTTGGCATTGTTAAACCTCATGAGGTTCCCATGGGAATACTATTCAGGCTTGTCCAGGTCCCTCTGGATGGCATCCCATCCTTCAGGTGTGTCAACTGCACCACTCAGCTTGGTGTCATCTGCAAATTTGCTAAAGGTGCAGTTGATTCCACTGTCTGTGTCATTCATGAAGATATTAATCAGGACTGGTCTCAAGATGGACCCCAGAAGGACACCACTCATCACCGGTCTCCATTTGGACATCAGGTTGTTGACCACTGCCAGCTGGAGGCGACCATCCAGCCAATTCTTCATCCACCAAATAGTTCATTGATCAAATCTGTATCTCTCCAACTTAGGAGGATGTTCTGGTGGACCGTGTCAAAGGCCTTAGAGCAGACCAGAAAAATGACATCTGGAACCCTTCCCATGTCCATTAATGTAGTCAGTCCGTCATAAAAGGCCATTAGATTGGTCAGGTAAGTCCTGCCCTTGGTGAAGCCATGCTGGACCTCTCTGTCCTCCATTTGCCTTAGCATAGCTTCTGGGAGGATCTGTTCCATGATTTTCCCAGACACAGAAATGTGACTGACAGTTTGGTAGTTCCCAAGGGCCTCCTTTCTACCCTTTTTTTGAATGAGTGTAATGTTTCCCTTTTTCCAGTCTCCTGGGACTTCACTTGACTGCTATGACTCTTAAAACATCATGGAGACTGGCTTGGCAGCTACAGCAGCCAATTCCTTCACATACTTCTCAGGGGTGTTTTCAAATCTTGATATGTGCTTGAAAAAACATTTGTCATTGGCTTTTATACCTGTGAAGGTACTTCTACACCTACTGTTTTGGCCATTCCTTTAACACACCTAATTTTCAACATTTCACCTGCTAGTTCATGTGTCATGTGCAAAGGGGAGATCTTCTCAAACCCTTTGTGTTTGATCAGTCTGTCAGCGCCCCAGGAAAACCGAGACCCATGTGCCCAACCAGTCTGTCAGGGTCCCATTATGGGGACCCTTCACTCAACAGTCCTGCTGGATCGGAGGGCGGTTCAAATGTCTTGTTCAGGGACACCCATCAACAGCGTAAGAGAAACCCTCTCCCAGGTCTCCCCAGTTGTGTATCTTACCTGTTACTGGCCGCTGCTGGCGCCCTTGAAGGACTCACACTAACAGTTTTCAGAATGCCACTCTGTATCGTACAACATTGTGACAGCTTAAGGTTTGAAGATTGATGGTGATAATACCTGACTGCAAAAACTTATTCAAAGTAATATACAGGTATGCTCTAATTCTTAACAAAAACTATCTCTGGATAGTCAGTGCACATAAACTACCGATTCTTACCCACTAGACGTTCCTAGGGGAAAGAGGACAGGTTCAGCCCAGAAGTTAGGATGGAGTCTTCTCTGACTTCTCCCCATTCCTAACTTGCTTTTATACTAGTACTTTACATTTTAGTGGAGCCTGAGTGACTCTAGTCATACATAACTTTGTCACTGGCGTAAATTCTAAGGCATGGTCAATGAAGTATGTAGAATACGTGGTCTGTGAGGGGTGGTGGTACTTTGGAGGCAGATATCTTTGGGATGGGGGTGTGTGCCGGTTTTACATCTGGGATCAGGCCATGGTTGCTGTTTCAACAGCAAGGCATCTTTTTTCTCCCATGGTTGACAGCTGCTATGTGAATTATCAGCTACAAGGTACCACCAACTTCCTTCCCTCGCAAGGATTTCCACAGAGCCTGGCCATGGTGTCTCCACTCCACTCCACCCTTCCTTTCATTCCCTGTGGCATGTACTGTGTGTGGGAAGTCAGGCATGCTGACTGCGTCCCATCCAGGGAGTAGAAACTGCATTTCATCCTTATCGTGTCTGTATTGTTGCAACCTCTGTTAGAATGTGAATATAGGTTTTTTTTCTAATTTACCCCCAGTCACTTTCCCATATCATGATACTTTAGTTTCCTCATTTAAACGCAATCTCAAGTTTTATGAAAACTTTTTTCTTAATCTCCAATTATGCCCTTTTTGCTGCTCTTTAGCCATGGTAACTTCTCTTTAGGGTTTATTCATTTTTCTCAAATTTAAGTATAGCGTACTAAATAGTGCTAAATCTCGACAGATGGTAGAGAGACCATTTAGCTGCTCTTCCTAACTTCCTTTTTGCAAGCTGCTTCATTCTAATATAATTTGTCTCCTTGAAATCGAAGACAACTGTAGTGCTTTCTTTGAGGTTTTGCTCCATCGGAGATGTTTTATCTGTGTATACTTCATGATTTGTTGGAGGTGGTTTATTGACTGCAGTGTTGGGAACTAGACCTTTGCACAAGTGAGGACCAACACAGGCATTACACTCCTTGTGTGGATTAGCAAAGATGAGAGCCCTTCCATGCAATAACTGTGCCTATTAAAAATTAATTTATAACAGTGGATTTATTTGGGATGACTGTTTGCCACACAGAATGGCTGTTGACATGAGAAGTACTGATTTCTTTTTATTTTTAAGATTAGGAATTTTTAAAATTAATGTACCCATGGAGTTAATTAAATGGAGCTGTAACGTGAACTTTGACGTGAGAAGTACTGATTTCTTTTTATTTTTAAGATTAGGAATTTTTAAAATTAATGTACCTATGGAGTTAATTAAATGGAACTGTAACATGAACGTCTGGTGTAGTGAGACTTTCTGGTTTAAGTTAATGGGCCTGTGAAAGGAAAGATGATTGGAAACAGTCGCCATAGATTTACTCAGGGTGAATTATGCCTGACCAGCCCGGTTGGATTCCCTGATAAACTGACTAGATTTGAGGTTGGGAGAATAGCAGCTCATGTAATCGACTTTAGCAAGGCTTTACTCCCACGGTATTCTTTTGTCCACGTTAGAACATTATGGTTTTGGTGGGACAAGAGCTCAGTGTGTAGAAGGTGGGTTTATGATCACACCCCGAGGCTGATTGAAGGACATGCTATACCTGAAGGCCAGTAGCAGGTGGAATATCCTGGGACCTGTCCTGCTTAATGTCTTTCTCAATAACGTGCTAGAAATAATAGAGAACACTGTATTCAAGTTTGCAGATGACACCGGATTAGGGTGACCAGTTGATACCCTTGAGGGCAAGGCC
The DNA here is from genome assembly GCA_013398855.1 of Mohoua ochrocephala. Taxonomy (NCBI): domain Eukaryota; kingdom Metazoa; phylum Chordata; class Aves; order Passeriformes; family Acanthizidae; genus Mohoua; species Mohoua ochrocephala. The sequence continues at coordinate 3,594 of VZTA01029479.1, forward strand.
ACCATCCAGAGAGACCTGGAGAGGCTGTGGAAATGGGTCAGCAGAGGCACCTTAGGAAATTAAAGGTGGACAGATGCCAAGTCGTGCATCTGACAAGGAATAAGGCCATGGAGTGACTCAGGCTGGTGCCTGACTGGCTGGGAGCAGCTCTGCAACAAGGGACATGGGCCCTTGGCAGGCACAAGCTGGGCAGGAGCCAGCACTGAGTCCTGACTGCAGGGACAGCCAGCTGCACCCTGGGCTGTGTCAACAGGGGCACAGCTAGGACAGCAGGGGAAGTTATGATCTGTCTCTGCCCAGTCCTTGTTTGTTTAGTCACATGGAAATTACTGTGCACATCTGCTCCCCCCTCCCTCCCCCCGACCTGATGCAGGAGAGACATCAGCAAACCAAAGTAGCTTCAGTGAAGGGGCCCCCGAAGGTGAGCAGGGAGCTAAATGTAAGTCCCATGAGGAGAGGCTGAGAGAATGGAGCTTATGAAGAAGGCTTTGGTGATGTCTTTTGTGGTGCCTAGGAGGATGTTACTGAGAAGAGTTTTCACAGCGTTGCATGGTAGAAGGACAGGAGGAAGGCAAAGGTTGAAACAGGAGAGATGTAGAAGTCATATAGAAAAAACTTTATTACCACATGGAGACTCAAGCTGGGAAGAGGCTGCTCTGAGAGGTGGTGTGGTTTCCATCCTTGAGATTTTCAAGACCTCCAGCATGGCAAGTTTAAACCCTGGGCAATCTGGTCTGAAGCTTACCCTGCTGTGAACAGGAGGTGGGAGGAGGTGATATTCTGATGCCACTTTTAACCTAAACTTTCTGAGTTTGCTTACAAACTCATCCAAGGATGACTCCATTCATCCTTATCTGCTGTTTGACTGGACAAAAAAATTACAAGTTTTTGTGTGTGTGTGTGTGTATACATACACATACATACATACATACATGAAGAATTTGAGGTGCATTAATCAATGGTTTTTTAGAGTTTAGGAGTGAAAGTGATGTGGATGATGTGAAACAGAGCAGTTTGTTGTGGGTCTGTTGTGGGTCTGTTGCTAAGGAGTGGTTACTAGCTTACTGTTCCATGACCAAAGGTGTCTTTGCCGTGTTCTTACATGGAGTATTCAAAGGCAGGGTAGATTTCCTTAAAAAAGAAGAACAAGCTGGAAAGCTAAGGAGTAACATAGTACCAAGCAGTGGGCAAATGTACCAAGAGCTCAGACTTTGAACATCAGTAGCTGTCATTTGGTCCCTGCACAGTTACTGGTTCATTATTGTTTGTGAAAGCACTCTGCTCCTCACTGGATCATCATCTTTCAATATTCTTAAAATACTTTCTGAATTCCCTATTTATATCCATTGTTTTTTTTAATTAGCTGGAGCTTAAACCAGTTTAAATTTCAGGTGACTTTGAATGCACCTTGCTGCAATCTGAACCCAACTCGTTGTTAGGAAGGCTGGCACAGGATGACAAATAGTCCCTGAGGCAGAGTCAGATCTGATACTTTATAAAGCTTCCCCTGGAAGAAAATGTTGCCCAAAGCTACTAGGGTTTTGATGGAATTTGTTATGATTTACTAGGTTTAAAACTCAATTCAGGTATATAGAGTTCCTAATACACCTGCTAAGAAATCAAGTCAGCCGAACTTATGTGCTGGTGTATACAAACAGCAATTTTTTGTTCTGCTTGCCTTAAGGTTGTTGAGCACTTTTTCCCTAATGTGTCTGTTTCATTTAGACTGGGCTGCTTGTGTTGCTCCCAAGTAATCAGTGTACAATACATCCATCAGTATAACATCTCAGTTTAAAAGTATTGCTAGAACACAGCACTGAAAATTAAATTACAGATATTACAACTATAACTTGGACTTAATGCAAACAAACTCTTACTTCATGAAACATTTCAGAATGAAAAGTGTGATTTAAATTGTGTACACTTTCACAGTGACAGATAAAATAAAACCTTCTGTTGTTAAACTAGACTGAAGATTATTAACCAAACTGAGCTGCAGGCCTCTTATAGGTATGACAGTGAATGAACTCAGCATAATCTTGTTTCAGGACATCATTTGGACCTAGGGTGTATGTGCTCTTTCTCGTTTTTTGACTGTCACTGATGCTCTGTGTCTGTGGTGCAAAGAAGAGGTGTAGGTACTAGCTCACTTTGAGGACAGAAAGGAGCGTGTTTACAACCTCCATCCATATGTGTGTTTCCTGTTAACATGCATGTTCCTTTTATCTGGGGGAAAGGAGCATAAATCCTGGGATTATAACAGCGGTATTATGAGGCAGTTTTTAGACATTCCGTTTCTGAAAGCTAAGAAAAGACTCAAGCTCTTAAAATAGAATGGTGCTTTTCAGCACTTTTCTCATGGTGACCACCTAGAAATGCCCCTTATAGGTAACAAAATATCCATTTTTTTTCCTCTACAAGATAGTAATTAGCTTTAGACATTCTTTTGTAAAGAGAAGCAGTGAAAATAATAAGAGCTAAAATAGTTTATCATAACTAACCAGAAATTGTTCATTAAAATGGGGCATCAGGAGGGTGGGGAGCAGGGATACCCAAGTGAGGAGACAGGGAGACAGGTACCCTACTGCCACCCTTATCCATGGCAGGAGACTCGTCTCAGTGACCTGAGGCTCCAGTTCCTTGGCCCTTTGAGAGGCTGGTCAAGACTCTACCAGATACTATTGCACAAGGAGGGAATATTAAGGCAAGACCGCAGAGAAACGTTTCCTTATCCCTACTGTGAGTTTTACTTGAGCTGCTATTTTGTCCAGTCTTTTCCTGGTTCAGGCAGTAGCTAAGGGAAACCCTTTTCCATACCTTCTGGAGGAATAAAGGGAGCAAGGAAAAACTCCGGTTGATTGAGAAAGCATCGAACTAGAAGCAGGGACTTAATAGTTACATCTATAGAGAGGTTAAGGGGGCTACACACTATAAATTGTGAAGGTGTGACAGGAGATCTCAAAACTGATATATTTAGGAGCAATTTAGTTATCTGTAAAATTTGTTTACAGTTGCCATCTGAACCATCTGTTGTCTCTTCTTGCGTTGTAGTCAGTTGGGGTAGATGATATTCTGTAATAGATGAAAGGTTTTTTAAAAGTGTGGTTTATGTCTCTACATATACATTCATAGAGTACATCTTCTAACGAGGCCTAGATCCCATCGGTGCTATTTGGGGATGCCACTGTAGTAACAATGATATATTACATGCTGTTAATGCTGTGTTTGCAAAGCATTTCCAATTAAAGTCGTTATGCAAATGGAAGTTGCTTCCTTTCTCCATCTGGTTGTTTGCATACAGGCTATGGCATGCTTTTCAGTGAAATAGTTTTTGGTGTTGTATTTCTAAAAGTTTATCTTCGATGTTGGCAGGGGTAGGGGAGGACTTCCCTCATACGGAGTCATAATGTCCCATGGCAGGAATTGCCACCAGGATGGCAGGAATCGTTGGATGTTCAACAATTGTACAACAATTGTACAACAATGTACAATCTGCTCGAGTCTGTGCTCGAGCAGATGACTGCAGCAGTGTTATGTTCTACCTCTCTGGCTGGTTAGGGCATGGAGACTACTGCACAATGTCAGGAATCACAGCTGCTTTCCAAGGGGTCAAGTAGTATTAGGAACCTAGAATAGGTGTTCAGTTCCAGACACAAACGTTGCAGTGTTCTCCAGGGTAATGGACAGGAAAACATACAGGATGTGACTGGATCTGGTTTCTGAGCTGCCCACTGATCCATAGATTTGGTTCCTCCAGGTCATGTTTCGGAGACCAGAGACAGCTTTTTCCACTGCATCTTAGTGAGAATGTCACCATGCAGGCTTGCCACTCAGACTCTTGTCACAGGGACTACAGGATGACCAAAAGAGGTGGGAATCAGCTGTCATTTTTGAGAATGAAAGGTAAATTCCATTCTGTGCAGGCATTAACATCAGTTGAAAAAGCAAAATCTCCATTAGGATTCCACTGCAGTTTTTGTCAGTCTCACATGTAGTCATGACCAATGTATTTGAGAGCCCATTCTGAGTATGTACCTAGTAGTTTGTATGGTAGTTATTTCACAACATAGTATTCACTTCAGAGAAATTGCACCTTCTAGTTTAACTTTTACAAAGTATTTGGAGTTTGACATCCGTGAAGGAATGTGTTCGGTCTGGATATGTGGCTCACAGTTTTCCTTTAATAGAAAGAACATGACTATGGATCAAATAATGCTGAATCAGAGTTTAGGTGGTCCCCTCTGAACAAAATAGCAAATAAAACATTTCTGCCAGCATTAGTAACTATTTGCTGTAATGTTTAGTCTTGTAGAAGATAACTCAATAGATTTTGTTGTCCAACCTAAGTGACTCTTGTGTGTTTGATGCAAGACAAGTCCCAGCAGCTGTGATCAGCACTTCAAACAAAAATACAATAAATTTCTCTGCTGTTTCAGCTAGTGATGTATTACCTTCGCCTAGGATCACAACATGTGGTTTTCCTCAGAAATGGGGCTTTTAATTCAATGCAAGCTTAATCTGATTCTGGGGCCAAATCACAGCAAGTTTCGAAATCTGATGTATGCTCTGGACTCTGTATCAAAATGCACTTTTTTCCTCATGGAGGGCTTGAGTTTTTCCCCCTCTACTTGTGGACTGTGGTAGATAATAGTCACCTGTTAAACATCTTGTATTTGTAGGAATTCCACAAAATTAATTTAGTGTATGAATCCTAAGGGCGTGTGAAAGGAAAGGGATCAAGTTGAGCAATCCAGTTTTTGCATTTTAAAAGAGTAAACAGATGCATAAATACCACGGGGTGTGATGACTCTGCTCCTCTTAATACAAAATACTGCAAGAAGTTGTATATAGTTATGTATGTGTATACATATATGCATATATTAGCATGTAGTTGAATACATATATTTTAATACAGTTATGTGTTTATATACACCTACATAATTATATGTGGGAGATGTGTTTTTTCCTAGAGAAACTGATGCTGTGAAGTCAGTATTCACATTTGGCAAAGAACTCAAGAAATGGGTACTGCTATCCTTGCACTGATGTTTGCTTTACCATTTCTGGTTGTTTATTGTAAAATACTAATTGTTTTTAGGGGTTAAAGGAGTGCAGAGGGACAATTTTTCTTTAAAGTAAACTTTTAACAACTAAATGCAGTGCCATGGAAAGGGCCCTGGGGATCCTGGTCGATGGCAAGTTGACCATGAGTCAGCAGTGCCCTGGCAGCCAGGAGGGCCAGCCCTGTCCTAGGGTCTGTCAGGCACAGCATCGCCAGCCGGGCAAGGGAGGGGATTGTCCTGCTCTGCTCTGCACTGGGGCGGCCTCACCTCCAGTGCTGGGGGCAGTTTTGGGTGCCACAATGTAAGAATAATGTTAAGGTCTTAGAGGTGTCCAAAGGAGGGTCACGAGGATGGTGAAAGGCCTTGAGGGGAAGCTGTATGAGGAGTGTATGAGGTCACTTGGTCTGTTCAGCCTGGAGGAGGCTGAGGGGAGACCTCATTGTAGTCTACAATTTCCTCATGAGGGGAAGTGGAAGGGCAGACTCTGATCTTTTCGCTCTCATGACCAGTGACAGGACTTGATGAAATGACCTGAAGCTGAGTCAGGGCAGGTTTAGGCTGGATATCAGGAGAAAGTTCTTCACCCAGAGGGTGTTTGGGCACTGGAACAGGATTCCCAGGGAAGTGGTCACACCTCCAGCCTGACAGAGTTCAAGCATTTGAACAATGCTCTCAAACACATGGCGTGACTCTTGGGGTGTCCTGCGTAGCACCAGGAGCTGGCCTCAATGATCCTTGTAGGCCTTTTCCAACTCAGCATGTTCTGTGATTCTGTAAATGTACAGGACTGCAAATCCTTGATGATCTTTTTATCTCTAGGGAGCAAACCAGGAAAAAGATATATGGTAGATAGTAAAAAGTGCTTGTTTCTGTAGGTAGCTGACAGCCCCAGACCTGTTTCTCAGATGGTGGCATTTCATAATTCACATCCTATTCCTCTATCATCCATAAATGATGAAGTTGGTCACAGAGTTTTGGCATAAAGATTTGTATACTGTTTAAAAAACTATATTGGATTCTTTCTTATTGCAACAATGTGGGACAGAGGCTAGAGAGAAAAAAAGTCAAAATTATATTGAAGAATACTATTGTAATATTTTATCATAGTTTACATGTTCAAAGCACTTTGGTAACTTCTTCATTTATTGTATAAATGTCTATGTATAAAGCTGCTCAATATTTTATAAGGGAATTAGTAGTTAAATGGTAGATATCATCAAAAGAATTACTGGTTTACCATTTAAAAAGTCATTTTAAGGATGAGCATTACTAAATACAAATTTTAAATTTGAGTATTGTGTACATCTCTATCTCTAAAACCCATGTTTTAGCCTCAGGAGCTGAAAACCTGTAGCTCTGTCATGTGAAACCTCTGAATAACCTTCCGGTTACATGAAAAAAAAAAGATAAATAGTAATCAGTCTGCATTGTTTATTTGAGTTAATATTTAATGTGCCTTATGAGTTTCTAAAGTAAACTGCTTGCAATAATTCATTATGGAAAGATAATTGGTTTATAATTTTATTGTGTCCTGTATGTTCATACTGGCACTAATCAAAGAAAAATTATAATAGGAATTTTGCTCTAATTTGAAACAAAATTTTCATGTTGGCATTTTTTTCGCTTGAACATCATGAACGCGGGGTGTTTTATGAACACTTTGAGCTTAAATACTCCTAATGAAAGACTTAAGCATCTTATACATCTTGTTTTTCTTCCTATTTACGTGAGAATAGGCAAGTATTAATCACTGCTGAAATTTTTTTTAAGCGGTCAGAGAATCCTTAATAGAGGAGTACTTGTTATGGCACAGAGATTTTAAACTACTTAATGTTTTCATTTGCCCCTCTAATCGCTTTGGACAGGCCATTTAGTGCTATGAGTAGTTGCAATTGCACAGAGTTTCCGAGTAGCTTTATGGTTTAAGTTGGTTGGATTATTAGAATATTTTTTAGTGTGAAGAAACAGTTTGTGTTGCTTAGCCTGTAGCTTACCTATAAAACAGACATTCAAATTAAGTCTTTACCTGTTCAGTCATCATATAAAGACACAATAAACATGCTTTCTAAGGTATAGTATTTGAGATGGGAAGTATTTGGTGTTCCTTTCTCATGTGAATAGTCTTTTCTTACATAACTAGTCATTATCAGTTCAAGAGATTTGCTTCTGCTAAGACTAATAACAATTTTGGAATTGGTGCACATATTTCTCTGAAATTAAGGGTAAATGAAACACTTTTGATGAGTTTTATTTCTGTATCAGTGCTGGCCAAGAAACTAGAAGCATACATATGGTTACATTGTGATATGGTTACACAGACCATCTACAGTAAGAAAATCTTCCATTATCTCTCACCAGAAAAAAAGTTATTTTGTATCTGTCTTGTTGAGCAGAAAAAGTGGCATTATTCCCACCATGTTTACATCTAAAGGACGAGGAGCTGAATTTGCTACTTGCATGTTGCTGTAGAAATTATGCACCATCATAGAAAGAAATAAATGTTTTCTATCTCATGAAGTAAACATTATTAAATTCTTGAATCATTAAAGTGGAAACAATTTAGTACTGTTTTGAAAAATCTGCAATGTATGAGCACTGAGACTGTTTGTAAATACAATGTAAATTAACTAACTGGGAAAACATTGTATAAGCCAAATAGCTTATGCCACTGGTGGTGGTTTTTTATGGTTGTGGTTTGGGTTGGGCAGGGTTGTTCTTTGTTTGTAATTACCAGGTTAGCTCTTTTCAGGAAAGAGCTAGTTAGAATTGTAGGAATTCTCACCCTGGAGCCTCGGAGGAAGTCCTGATCCCCAGTGGTCTTCTCAGTACAAAGTCAACACCGAATCTAGACCAGGTTGCTGAAGGCTTTGTTTAGGTGTGCCTTGAGAACCTCCAAGGACAGGGGTTATGCTGCCTCCCTGGGCAATGTTTTATAGTGCTTAATTCTGATTTTGAGCATTCCTTTCTTCATGCCAAGTCAGAGCCTTCCTCATTTTAATTTTTTGACCATGGTCTTTTATGCCTTTTATGCCACTGATCTCAGTAAAGAGCTTAGGTCAACCTTCAGTGTCACCTCCTCTTTCATAAAGGAAGGTTGCTGTTACGTCCTGCTCCCTAGGCAGTTGTTTCCCACCCTGTACCATTGCAGGTGTTAACTCCTAGAAGCAGAGCTTTGCATTTGTCCATTTGGTATGTCACACGGTTCCTTCTGGTCGTTCCTCCAGTCTGACCTCAAGTTTGTCCACGCAGCTCTCAAAGTTGCCCCCAGATAGGATAAGAGGCAGCAGACACTAGCTAGAACAGGAATTTTGGATTAAGTGCAGAGATTTATGTTTCTGACACATGTACCTAGAAGTGGCTTTCAAGACAACTTATTCCATGATTTTTCCAGGTATCAAAGAAAGACTTATTATCCTATCGCCTTGCCATTTTTTAAATACCAGTGGAGTATTTTTTTTGGTCTGTTATTGAGGACCTTAGCCAATCTACATGCCATGCCAAATGGCAGACTGTCAGTGTCACCAGCAGGCTCTTGGCACCATCACATAAATCAGATTTGTCAAGTCTTTGGCCATTTACAAACTATTTGCTGCCAGTGTCTCTCCTCCTTGAAGTCTCCAGACGTAAAACTCTGGGAGACCCTGTTGGGGAAGACTAACACAGAAGGTATCAGGTACCTTGATCTTGTCCATGCCTGTGATTACTGATTTAGCAGTGGTTTCATTGTTCATCTTCTGTTGTTAATGTAGCAATAGAAGCTGTTTTCATCGCCTTTGACATTGCTTGCACATCTCAAGCTCATGTTTAGCTTTCCTAACAGCACCCACGCGTGTCCACGCAGCATTTCTGCTTTTGTCCTTCCACATCCTGTCCTCACTTCCATCCCATGTACCCATCCTTGCTGCACTGGAGCTCAGTGCTCAGTTCCTCAACCTTTTTATTTGGTACGCTAACAGAAATAATCTTGTCTTGTGGTCTGTTCAGTATTAAAACTTGAGGATTTTTTTCTGATTGATGCAACCTTTGTCCTGTGACAAAAGCTGAGGATAAAATGCTAAAAATAAATCAGTTAATTAGCCTTAATTTTCTTCATTTGAATTAGTTTTACAAATAAATCAGTATTTAGAACATATGTCTGGAATTTTCTGAGAAGCTTCAGCTAGATTTTCAGTGACAAATGAAACTCATCCATGTTTTTTAAAATTAATGCAAGTAACATTCATTTACTGTAAAATTGAAGACTTTCAATGTACTCTTTAATCCTGAGAAAAATTAGAAAAATATGGCCTATCTGGAAGAAATTAGGTAGAGGAGATGTAGCCTTTGTGTGTCTGTGTAACTGTTGAAACTGTCTGTCATGAATTCAGAGCAGCTGAAGTAAAAGCTGGATCTCATAAGGAAAAAATAAGCTAAACACTGTTTAGAAGATAAGACAGCAATGTACGGATAGAGAGCAAAGCATATGGTGCCAGGAGCTTGATGCTGGGAACAGTCCCACTCTCTATCTTCATTATTAATTTGGAAAGAATGCAAGCATATGTTAACTTTTATTTTATATTTTTTTTTGCATAAACGGAACCTTATGAATTGAAGAATCTTGTGCTTTACCAGTCAGGACAGAGGACAATGTGATTTGGCACAGTTATTTTTTTGTTGGCAAAAAAAAAAATAAGGCAGAATAGTATTTGACTTGGAAATGTCAGACTAATGTAATTAGGGGGAAATGAGGCCAATTTATTTATTTAAAGACAGAGACACTCATGTAGGAAATAATGGTACTACGAGAGACCCTTGGCATTCCTTCTCCCTAACAGCAGGATGGGAGTGCAAAGAGCTGTGTTCCAAAGGCATCCCCTCATGGATGAGGGGAGAAGGAGCTGCCCTTTCCTGCAAAGATGTGTTGCTGTTTGGCAGAGAGGAAAAACAGGCCAAATTGGGATTTAAGGAAAACTGCTAGAATCTGTGACAGTACTGAGCAAGTGTAGACTTCTTGCTTTTAGTGATTTGTAATCAGTAAACTGAGTAATCAGTTCTGCTCTCAAACAAAACACAGGTTGAGGGCTGAGTTAAAACTTCACAGGGAAAAAAAGAAAACTGGCATATGGCTAAATCTGTCACTAGTGTAAGGATGTTCTGGAAAGCTGGGAGCGTGTTTAAAGTATTATGGATTCTTAGGCAGAAGAGAGGCTACAGGCGCCATTGAATTTGGCCATTTTGCAGTGTGAAAATGCCATCGGAACACATTTAAAAACGTGAACAGTTCTCAGGAAAACAGAAAGCTCTGTCATGCAGCCGTTCATCAGCGCAAGCACGGGAGCAGCGTAACTGGAGTTGTTCCGCAGCAGCTCAGAATGCCAAGTGTGTTTCTTGCACTGATACTCTTTCAGGCATCAAGTACTTGCCTGCCAACACTGTGGTGAATGAATCTGGGGGATAGAAAAGAAACCAGCATTTCTCTTATGTCTGCTGTCTGGGAAAGGCTGTATTTCAGCAACAGGTATCATTGTGCCTAACAGCATGACTTTCTTCCTTATTGCTTTCATTCTGTGTGGAACAGTGGTTTGGGTTTTATCCTTTAAAAAACAATTTTAAAAAAAGTAGAATGATTTCAGAGCTGAAACACTGAGATTTACTTTCTTCACCTGCGTTTTCATGTATTTCTCTTAAAATTTCTGTTCAAACAATCTCAAAAAAGTTGAGAATATTTAAATAACGTCCTCTGCTGCGTATGGGATTATGCTTGACATTTGCTTGATATTTGCTAGTATATCTTGCTGGTTTTAGTCTCTACAGCATCTTAAAACTTTGCTTCTAAAATATATATTGAAAAAGTACTTCTTAACATTTAGCAAGTAATGTTAGCTTTATATTTTATAAATACGAGTTCTCTAAATGTTAAATTAATGATAATAAATACAAATTCAGAAAATGAAGATATAATGCCATTGTTGATACCCAGTTGTTTTTATTATTTTTAGTGAATCCTGCAGGAAAATTCCACAGTCATTACATACAGTGTTCCTGTCACAGTTTATTCTGAAGATTTTTTTTTTCAAGAAACATAATAAGCTGGACAGATGTTTACATAGTGTATGTAACATAGCATTTATGTGAGTCACTTCATATAGGGATTACTCTAGAATGATAACCATTCACTTAAGAAATTAATTCACAGTATGTGCAGTTACACGTTCAGGAGTGTATGTCTAGGAAAACACATTCAGATTACAGATTTAATAATAAATTTCTGATGTGATTTCATTTTCACTACATATAACCTTGCATTGCTTGATATCAGGGAGCTGCTCTTTGAAGAGCTGTTGCTTGGCATCTTAAAACATCTTGCTGTGTTTGTGTCTAAGTGGGGGTAATACATGAACAAGTTGGAAAATGTACCTAAGAAAACTACCACTGTTGTAAACAAGTGAAAGAAACTGATCAGCTGGAATAACAATAGGCAAGTAATTATTGGGAAGGCAAGCTTCATATGCACTGATTAATGAAGATAATCGTCTTTATTTTAAAACATTATCCAGATAATCTTGAGATTTCTCTTAGTTAGTTTTACAGTTTTGGAGGCTAACTTTAAAAAATTCCTTTTCTCCATTCAGATTAAGAAATTTTCTTGATACAATGCTTGTTTTCCGTTTCTTATTTTGACTTCTTCTATAATCTCTTTAGTTGTCTCTCAAAATGCCTCAAGCCAGTACTGCTCAGTCACTATGAAAATGTTAAAGTATCAGTAAGTTTTTTACCCTTAAGGATGAGAATATCCAGACAGTTCAAAGAATATCAGGGACCCAGTGTTTTCTCTGGTATTGTTACGGGTGAATTTTTGTATCTCGATATTTTCTCTGGAGTCGCCAAGAATCTCCTCTCCACATTTTCCATGGCATCACACCAGCTTGATTCAACAGGAGAGGAATAATGACAGTCCAAGCAATGACCCAGGTTAGAATTGCTTCTCTGATTTCTATGTGTTGTGATTTACTTGGGGTAAAAATAAAAATGTACTACCTTGTGGTTTCACCCAAGCTGACAACCAGGCATCATGCAGCCATGGTGCTTATGTGCAATAGAAAGTCTTGAAAATTGACCTTGGATTTAGTTGTTTACGTATGTGTAGTTAATTTCCACATACTTACTAAAGTAGATTAAAATACAGAAGATCAAGTGCGACCATGTCAAAAAGGTCAAAGTCTTTTGAATCAGTGAGGCTTTTATACTTCAGAAATGTGTGCCAGCTCTGTACTGAGGGTTCCAGGTATTGCCTAAGTTAACTCAGCTGCAGTACAGGAGATGGCACTTATGTTTCAAGATCGCATGTAATGATCTTGATGTCTTTTCTCTCACTGTGAATTGATGTTGGTGAACATCAACTTGATAGAGGTGTCATCAGTGCTGGAAATCCACAAAAATGGCTCAGTAATTTGCCTGGAAGCATATGTCTGAGTTTCACAAAGTCTATGGGTATGGTTTCAATAAAAAGTAGTTACTAGAGGGTTGAAAAAGTAGCTAAAATAATACTACTACTAGTCACTGATGATGGTCAATAGACATTCATTTCAGCCTGTCTATTTGTAATTTATATTCACTAAATCACAAATGCCACTGATCTCATTTTACTAAATGCAGTCACTAGTTATAATAAACTCAATTAAAGTTTTTAAGTGTTTCAAGCCATTTTTTAATAGATTGAGATGAATTTAGGTGCTGGTTCTTGGCCATAAGACTCTTGAGTAACAAGACACATTTTGACTATTGAACTGTTTAGTTCAATGGTCTAATGATCATGCAAGTCATACAAAATCTCTAAAGGGAAAGCATCCAGAGGCTAAATTCCCTTACTGACTTATTACTTTAGAGTTTCTTGTTGTTCTTTTAATTTCCCATATTTGTCCCTTTCCCCTTGTTTTTTTCACCGCAATACTTTTTTTTCAAAGGTTTCATAATACTCAGCTTTTGTAAACATTTGTTTGTAAAGATTTGACAATTGCTGCTTTGGTAGCAAATTACAAGTATTCATTAGTCGCTGTCTGGAGTGTTGTTCTCTGTATATCCTTATGCAACAAAGAAGCTTTGCTTACGATTAGTTCAGCAAAGAGTTCTTAATGTGTCCCTCACTTTAACTTGTAGCTTTGCTTTCTCCTCCTCCCAGCTTGTGCTTCCATCTCTTCAGATTTTATCACTTTTGCAGGCATGTGCCAGATGCATGTTCAGATACAGCCTTAGAATGATGCTGGGGAGGCAACAGGAGAGGCCAGCTTTGTCTTTTGAGTCTGCTTCTGAGCCCAGAGTGATGGTGTCAGCAAAGAGAGAGAATATCCAAAGGCCTGACTCTTTCCTCATTGGCAGAGTCTAGTTTTATTTGTTCCTTCTGTGAGATAATTAACTAGCTCCTGTTCTAGCCTTACACTGAAATAATGATGTGCTCTTTCTGAGCATTTGGAAACTGTGTTAGGTAACTGTAAAGTCCCAGTTTGGATGTGACTTCCTTCTTAAAGCAGACACTTTATCCATCTCAGTAAATTGATTTTTATTTTTGGCTCTTGGGATGAAATGGGAACAGCACAAAAATTGTTCAAGTTCTCCATTCATAGATTCTTTTTGACTTTGCACATTGCAAAGCAGTTTAAATACTACATTGCTGTTATCCTTGACCTCTCTGCAAATGATTCTTCCATTACTGACACATCTCGTGGGTGTGATGCAATCAATGTAGGTAGAACGACATCATTTCACAATGCCTGTAGTGAGCTGAAGATCTAAGCCTGCTCTTGATTCATCTTCCTTCTCCAACTTCACTAGCTTGTGTTTTCAAAGATCTCAGGAGCACATCTTAAAAAGGAACATTCCTCATCTTTTTTGCTCATTTTTCCCTTTCCTCAGGCTCCTTTTGATAGGTGATTCATGCTACTATAGTCCTTTCCTTAGGGTGTTGTAAGGGAGCATTGATACTGCATTAAGTATTTTCACTACCCCTTTTTATGAAGGCAGTCTTTTCTTTCTCCTGTAGCTCCCTTCTCCGAAGCTGAGTGAGACTGGAGGGTATTGTGGCCTTCATGTTTCACGTAGGGATGTTGAACCAAAGAACATTCTAGTCACTTGTGGAATGAGTCTTGAGTTGCAGCAGCTCAAACAAGAGCTTGCACGCCATCAGAGGCAAGAGTTGCGCTTTCTGTTATGGACTCCTTAAGCAGGAGTTTTACTATTTGTTTGTCCTCAGCAGTAGAAGACCCACCCTACACCATGTGCAATTCTGTACCCTCCATCTTTTACCCTTCCTGTCACCAGCCCCCACTAATCAGTAAGAAGCTCATTCATGATCTTCTGGATTTGAAATGCTAACAAATTGATTCCCTTAAGATCCAAATGAGCTTCTTGTGTCTAGCTTCAAATGTCTCATATGGAGGAGTCTCCACTCCATACCGAATATGAAACCTCACTTTCTAGCCAAGAGTCCTTGCACATCTGTCCCTTTGCAGTCCTGTACGGTATACAAGTACATCATTACATGGAAGACCTTGATTCCAGCTTCCCTTGTAGGGTCCTAGATTTTCTCTCTAAAATCTTTCTCTTGCCTTTTCCCTGTGCTACTGGCAGCCATGGAAAGCAGACATGCAGGCTTCTCAGACCCAGTGCTTCTTCCCTGGTGATCCACAGCTTTTGTGCCTTTCATGTGACCTTTGCATCCAGCAAGTAAGTGACTGTGTGGTGATATCTGGTCTTGAAAACCCCTAGTTCCTTAGTGCCAATCCCACTTTTCCCTTCATCATCGGTCCCTGGTTCCAGGACAGAAGGATACGTGGTGTTTGGATAGAAAGGCCTCAGCACAGCCATCGTTGGTCTGTTGCCATGTCCTCCTGCCACATGATGGCCTGGGCTTTAGCCTGCACTTGGATCTTGTTTCCTGAACTTCCTGAAAATCTTCTCTCCAAGCTGATCATCCTCGTTCTCAGAGGACTTGGTTTCTGTGTTTGAAGAGCCAGTTGTTCACCAGTGTGTCTGCAAATGCTGCCTATAACCCACGGACTGTGCTTCTCTTGAGTTCCTTTGGTCCAGCCCCCTCAGAAGAACTCCCGGAGAGACACTGTCTGCATCATGGTACATCAAGGCTGCTTTCCAATGGTTCAGGTGTTTGTATGTGAGATGTTCAACAGACATCTACTTGCTGGAGCTCTGTGTTTCATTCTGGATGGGTAGCAGCAATTCTTTAAGATGGTTTCTGTATCACAGTGATTCACCTGACTGGCAAATTTCCAGATGTTGCCAAATTGCCCCTGATTCCAAACTTCCATTTATCTTCTCAGCTCACTTCCACTGGTGTTTCCAGCAGCTCTGCTCACTATGTACTAGGACTCATGTTACCTCCAGCAAGGCCTTCTTGCCCCATTTCTAGTTTCAGATTTTCAGCTGCATCTTCCTTCCCTTCCTTCTTCCTGCCATACCCAGTGAGTGCATTGACTGATTTCTTGTTAATGCAAGAGAGACAAAACAAAAACATGTACGTGTTTTTGCACAAAGCAATATATTCACATAAGATATTTTAAATTACTAGAGAAAAACCTAGGTTCTGTCTTTGGAAAATAGGAAGAACATTAAACGATATGCCATGGTCAAAACAGAATTTCTGACAGTTTTTATTTCAATTTAAACATGCAGTTTACTTGGGGGAAATTGTATTAGGGACTTGTCTTTGACTATCAATTATAAAATACGCAAAATAGTAAAATGTGGAAAATTTTCCATCAGTCATCTATTTTCTATGGGAAAATAGATTATGACTTTCCTAGTTTAAGGAAATCAGACCAAAACTAACTATGTCCTCAGATCACACTCAAGGGAGAGTCAGGTTACAGCTTGAGATTGCCATCCTTATCCATAACGTGCGTATTGCTACATGGTCACGCCATTTTTGAGGGCTTTCTTGGAGCTGGCAAGGCTTGGGTGTGTCCACCTTCTGTGGGGTGTCTCCAGATTTGATCCCTAGCTGTTTCCCATTATTTTATCTGAACTGACACCAGGATTGTTAAATGAGTTGTTGGCAAGAGCATCATGTTGTTGACTGGACCAATGCCAACAAAAATCCGTGCTGCATTAGCTCCTTGTGTGGACAGTGAATTGATCTCAGCAATGGTGAGCTCAGTCTCACTGGACTGAATAGCTTTAACCGCTTAGGACCACTGGAACAGAAGTTCATCATCCTCAACAAAAATAAGCAAAGTGGATGCACACTCCGTTATTCCAAGCAATTCCCGGTTTAACTACAGGCAGTTCTGTGAGTTCATTCTGCAGTTGACTTGAAGCATCCTAATCTGTGAGTAGCTATTGTGGCCCTTCAGGTATTTCACAGAAACTGTCCCTGATCTCATACTGCCATATTTTGTTTTCCATTACTGTGGCTACCTATCTGTGTTTGATTGCAGTAGAAAAACACATTATTCTGTTTTCTTCTGTGCAGCATCGATGACTTGTGTTTTCAGAGACACTTTGTGTCAGAATGAGTTTTGCATAAGGGAGGCTACGTAGCTGCTGAACACTGAATGATTCAGCAGTGTTCCAAGGGAACAGACTTTGACATATAGATGTGTAAATGACAAGAGCTTTTCCAGTGCACAAGAATTACAGCATTGATTCATTTACTTATCCCTATTTTCTCTTGCTATATTTATTCTTTTGTAGCCTGGATGTTTTCCTAAAGGACTGTTTCAGACTTCAATTATAATTTTCCAGCAATCATAAATCTTCTATGACCATTGTTTCATTACGATTGTCCTGACGTTTGTTTGTACTGCGTAAAACTGAATAGACATCTGTAATTTTGGTGCTTCTTATTGCAATTTTAATCAGTATTTTGGGGACTTTATGTATTTGTATGAAATCTATTAGGATTTAGGTTTGCATTTTTTACTGTGTCACATGAAATATGTCTCAAATTAATTCACGTATTTTCAGTTTGAATGTTGTCATCTATTCCAAGAGCTTGCTGAAAGGCTTTAGATTAGTCATGATTATTAAAGCTTGTGGCTTAGGTTGTGGAAAAATGTGTATTTTTTTAAATAATACCTGTGTCTGATTTTTCTAAATGAGATGTCTATATTAAAAAAAGCCAAAGAGGGAGTGAGGAAGCATAACAATAAAAGCCATAAACAATTGTTCTTTGGAAGCCTGCCTTATAGTACTTTAGAAGAACGGGGAAATATGAAAGACCTAGAAAAGTCAGTAAGTAAAATGCTTGTATTTACATTCAAACTGATAATGCGTTTGAAAAAGATTGTGAAGAAAAAATTAAAAAGAATGACAGTAGATGGCAAATCAGATATATTTAGGGGCACGATGTTTGAGATACAGTAGTTTACGAGTCTCTTCTATGGTCAAGTGCAAAAAACTTCATGACTTGAAAACTAGCCAGGATAACATGCAAGAAAGTGTTCTTCAGAATTAGTCAGAAGATGGACAGGCACCTGTGTTAAATTTAACACAGGAAAGCAAAAGCTAATTAAAATTTTCTGTATGGGTTGCTGTTTGCAAGAGTTTTGCTATTCCTTTGGGTATGCAGAGTGTAATTGTTTTCTAGTTCATCTGAGAAGTATTTGCTGAAAGAATGTAAATAATTGTGTTTATCTAAATCAAATTTTTACTCTTCATTGAAGAAGCAAATTGCAAAATCTGAAAATAATGAAGAAGCAGATCACATAACGTTTATTGCTGTGAAAAAGAAATTTATGGAGTTTCTCATTAACTTAAAATTAATATTAAAATATGTAATTAGAACTACTTTTGTGATTCGTCTTGTCACAATCCAGTTTATGACATCTTTTCAATGAAAAGACCAAAGCAGGAAAAACAAAGCCAAAGTTCAATGTATTAGAAGTCAACTACTACTGAACAGAGATGATCAATACATTTGAAGGGAATTGCATTCCAGAAGTGCCACATGCTTGCACAGCTCAATACTGGGACTGTCGCTCCTCTGAAAATCAGATACTTTTTATTTTTCTTTTAATGCATTGTTCCAGAAACTACCATAATGTTTAGTCTTGTACTTATGTTCTTTTAGCTAGTTCTTTTTCTCCTCTTGTGGTTAATCCAAATTATACCTGCTGTCAGGAAAGAATCTGCTTCTTATTAATACAGCAAAGTTTGCCTAGACTTATATGCTGAATTTCATCTGTGTCTACATAATTCCTTGAGGAGACAGAAGAACGTGGAAAGCTGAGAGTGCCTCAATCCAACTTGCACATTTTTCCCTTCCCTCTATAATTATTACAAATTTTATGTGAAGAAGCACAATAAGTAGGAAGTTTAGTAAGGAGTTCCAGCTTAGTAAGAAGTTCTGATTCATAACGTTTAGAATTTAAAGTTTCACTGTCTAACCATTAACCTTGAATTTAGTTTCAAATTTTTCATTTAAAATGTTGATAAATTTAATTTTTTGAGACACTGCATTAAATTTGATCCTTTTACTTTTGATATGCACTGGGCCGTGAATGAAATTGCTGTTCTTAAACCAGGGATTGTCCAAAACATAATGTGCTAAACTTGCTGGATTCAGGGAGTCTGGTGTGGAGTTTTACATCCTATGATCCCTAATGCAGTATAAAAGTTTCCAAGCCTACTCACAACATCTGCCAATCTCTTGTTTTCCTCCTTTTCTCGTGACGAAGACTGACAGGGTAATCTTGGTCTGTAAGACTTCCAGGTTTCCCATTCTCTCATGTGCTGTGATTTGCAAAGAAAATTTCCAGATTTCCTCTGCTGCTTAAGAGATGATGAGACATTTGGTCATGTAGCCTTGAGACACATCTTTAAGTGCTACCTGTGGACCTACTTGTTCCCTTAGCCCACAGTTCATAAGGGCATAGATGTATATGCCCATTCCCAATCGATGGCCAGCTTTTAACCTGGAAAACTACCCCTTGTCATCATGTGAAATGATACAAGTTTCTGGAGTCAGACTTTCTGAAGTCAAGGTAGGCAGCGCTTAGAAATGACAAGAGCTTGCATGGGATTGAGAAGAACGTAATGGAACAGTTCAGTGATTCGGTGTCAGATTGCTTGTGCAGACTCTGCCAATAGTCAGTTCAGCCTGTGAATCACAGTGTTTGTTACACTAGAGGAACGTTTATTTCTTCCTGAATTTCCCTGCCAGCACTTGCTCACTGAAGAGCAAGTGAAAAGCTTTTGCTTTCTCTGCTCCTGAGAAGCATTTCTGAGAAGAGAAAAATAACTTATCATAGGAAGTATCTAAAAATGTTGTATCAGTGGCAAAACTTGGGGAACAAATACTAAATAAGGAATATCAAATTGCCAGGACCAGATAGATAATGTTCATCCAAGAGTAGCAGGAAAACTCAGAAACAAAAGAGCCAAGCCGAAGGCTATAGTGTTTCTCTTTTAGCCCCCACAAAATGTCTCATAGGACGCCTGTGTTCCAGATGGGCTTCCAAGTAGGTCTAGGCAGCTCGGATCTGTATCACATTTGCATCAGACTTACAGAAATGGCAATCGAGATGGAACTGATTAGCTCACATATTAATACAATGTGGTGTGAGAGAATAAACATGGGTTTTTTGAGAAAGGAATTCTGATGCCACACCAAAATCAGTTAAAATTGATTTTGGGTAAGTATGAAGTGATGTATATGGAAAAAGTCATGACTTCACATATACCTGTGATGCATTGTAAGCCAGTGCAACAATGAAGAAGGGTCTTGTGGTGATAACAGGATAATTTCATTAAAATGGCTGTTTAGTGGTCAGTAAGAAGATGCTGAGAAGAAGTGCCTGAGATAACCTGGTAGCCCAACTCAGAATGGCTTTTCCTACTTCGTGACATAAAACTCAGAGTGGCATTTTTGACAACTTTGATTTAGCTTAGCAAGTGCCTTACCATTTGAGATCGTCAATCCTGAATTGCTTACCAAATTTTCCAGTAGCATCTGCATGTTTCAGATCTGTTTATCTTCATCAGACGTTCTTGCTGAAAACTTCCAAAGAATAAGCAGTCAGAGATCTTGGTTTTGATGAAATAACAGAGTTCTTTAGGCCAAAAACCCAGATGACAACCATTTAATCATTCAAAACATAATGTGGGTTGATATTACCATTTTTAAGTTGCATAAGCAATGAATTAATTTATGCATTCTGTACTATTTTTTAGATACAAAAGAAAAAAGGCAGTTTCACAACAAGTATTGAGAATCAGAGAGTGCCTGTTCTTCTGCTACAGTTGTTGTCAAAACTACTATAAATCTTAGTTTCTGGTGGAGTAAAAGGTTTTACTCCGCATGCAATTCTTCACAGTCTTCTTAAAATCTACCCCACCAGTGAAATACATTTTTTTGCCAAAGTATCCTTCCTCCAACTCATAAAATTAGACCTTTTTATTAAGTTTAATTATCCAGATTTACCACACGCTGTCCTTTCTTCTTTGGAAGTGCTAGCCCTTATCATCTTTGGCTTTGTGAGTCCTAAATGATGTTGAAAAGTGTGTCCCAAACAGGCTTTCAGATCATGTCCGTGGTTCTCCACGACCTACTGCCATTTTCCATACTGTCCAACAGTGCCAGTCTAATTTAAAACATACACAAATACAATGACTCAGCTATATGATCCAAAGCACTGTTCAAAAATTAAAACTGTGGAGAAAACTGAAGATTTTGGAAAAGCATTATTTCTTA
>VZTA01029482.1:4583-16719 GCA_013398855.1 Mohoua ochrocephala
AGTTTATAGATTCATCATAAGAAGAGTGTTTCAAACTGAACTCAGCCTAACAATGCAAAGAATGAGGAAGGTCTTTTACAGGCTTCTAACCAGAAGAGGAAGGTCAAAGAAGTTGTACCCCGCTGATAAGCAATGCTGGAAAACCGGTGACTATGGATGAGGAGAAGGCTCTGGTACTCAACAATATTTTTGCCTCAGTCTTCAATGGCAACCTCTCTTGTCATGTCTCTCAAGTGGATGGACAGCAGCTCGAGGACTGGAGGAGCAAAATCCCTCCCACTGCAAGAAAAGAGCAGGCTCCTGACCACCTGAGGAACCTGAATGTATGTCAGTCCATGGAATCTGGGTAGATGATGCCAGATTCCTGAGTAAATTGGCTGAGGCAGCTGTCAAGCAGCTCTCCATGATATTTGAAAAGTCATGGCAGTCGGGTGAAGTCCCAGGAGATTGGAAGGGGGAAACATTGTACCCATCTCTAAAACTAATAGAAAGGAGCACCTTGTGAACTACAGAACTGTTGCAATCCTTCCCTCTTTGCCTGGGAAGATCATGGAAAAGANTAATCCCCTGACAGACTCTCCTGAAGGACAAAAGAGTGGAACAGACATGACAGATTTTAGGGAATTCCTCTATAGAGAACAAGAGCTAGCAATCCCCAGAAGCAAGAAATCATGCAAGGAAGGCAAGAGACTGGCATGGCTGAACATGGACTGAATATCTGGAGTTCTGTAAAGTCTTTCACACAGTTCCCTGCAACACCCTTCGCCTTTAAATTGGAAAAACACGGAACTGATGGGTGGACTCTTAAATGCATAAGGAAGTGGTTGGACAGTCACGTCCAGAGGGTAGTGGTCAATGGCTCAGAGTCCTGAAGGACATCAGTGACGAACGGTGTCCCTCGGGAGTCTGCATTCGGACCAGCGTTATTCAATATCTTCATTAATGACATAGATAAAGGAACCAAGTGCTCCCTCAGCAAATTTACTGATGACACCGAGCTGAGTGGTGCTGTTGTCACACCTAAAGGGCAGCATGCCATCCAGAGGGGTTGGGACAGCCTCAAGAAGTGGGCCCATGGAAACCTCATGAAGTTTAACAAGACCAAGTGCAAGGTGCTGCACCTGGGTCAGGGCAACCCTCGGCATCGACACAGACTGGAGACTGAACAGATGGAGAGCAGTTCTGCCCAGAAGCACTTGCGGGTACTGGTGGAGGAGAGGCTGGACATGACCCAGCAATGGGCACTCACAGACCAGAAAGCCAACTGTATCCAGAGCAGTGTGGGCAGCAGGGTGAGGGAGGGGATTCTGCTCCTCTGCCCTACTCTGCCAGGTGAAACCCCACCTGGAGTTCTGTGTCCAGCTTTGAGGCCCTCAATGCAAAGGCACGGACCTGTTGGAGTGACTCCAGAGAAGGGCCACCAAGATGATCAGAGGGAGGGAGAACCTCTCCTGTGAGGAAACGCTGAGAGAATTGGGATTGCTCGGCCTGGAGAAGAGAAGGCTTTGGGGTGATCTAATTGCAGCCTCCCTTCAGTAGCTGAAGGGAGCCTCCCAGAAGGATGGAGAGAGACTTTCCAAGAGCACGTAGTGACAGGACAAGGGGGAATGGCTTTGAACTGAAAGAGAGCAGGTTTAGGTTAGATGTTGGGAAGAAGTCTATGGTATGAGGGTGGCGAGGCACTGGAACGGGTTGCCCAGAGAATATGTGGATGCTCCATCCCTGGAGGCGTTTAAGGGCAGGCTGGCTGGAGCTCTGAACGAGCTGGTCTAGTGAAAGGTGTCCCTGCCCACAGCGGAGGGGTTGGAACTAGATGACCTTTGAGGTTCCTTCCAACCCAAACCATTCTGTGAGTCTGTGATTTAGCAGGGAAATAACTTCAGATTACTCCTGACTCCTTCATGAATGTTTTCAATGCCTCAGAACATCTGATACTCAAAATGACTGTGTTAACTAGATAGAAGTAGGAATGGTGATGGTAGATGAATTTTGTAAGCACTGTATCAGAAGTCTGATTCAAGTTTGAAACTTAGGTTAGTCTTTACTACAGCAGGTAAGCTGGAGCCTTGTGAATAAGGAGGTGGATCTGGGAGGGATTTCTGTTTGTCTCTCTCACTCAGACTGTGGTTTCCAATCTAACTACCACCTGAAACCTTCAGTTGCTTAAAGCAGTCCATTACAGGATGCATTCTAGACTGGATGATACCTAGTCTATATCAGTTTTATTCAGCAAATGTTATTGCTCTTCCTTTTCATTTTACCATTGTTTTCCTTGCTATTATTTGTATGAGGCAGTTTAATTATACTATTGTTGACTGAAAGGGTATGTTTCCCCGTGTGCATGCATGCCCATCTATCTGTGTGTGTCTTTGGACACTTGTAGATTTCCTAGGATTTTTGCCTGGATCTCTGGTGATCTCTTTCTGCACCATCTGTAGCAAGGACAAGTGAGATATTTCAGAGAATTGTTTCTTAGATATCTTTAGTCCTGAAATATGGTGGGACTTAAAGGTGAGCCTGAAGTGATTACAGCTCTTAAACACAAGTTTGATTTTAAAGAGAATTTTCAAGTGTCAGAACTTTTATCCTGTCTTGGGTAAAGGAGAGAGGAAATTTCTTCATATTGAAAAAAAATAGTATTTTTAGTGTTTTATCTGTTTTAATAGAAGAGGGTTTGTCTCTCTCTCTCTCTCTTTTTTTTTTTTTTTTCTGTCCAGGGAAAATCTGTATTTATATGTGAAGGTTGGTTTTATATAATCTGTAGAACTCTTCCTTTTATATAACACTTTATTTGCCTGGCAATTATATTTGTTCCTTGTTAGTGTATTTTAGCACTTGCTAAATGCATACTCCATGTAAATATTTATGTAATTTCTTTCTCAGAGTGGGAGAACAGGAGATATAAATAATCCCTTGAAACTGAAAAGAAAGATTTTACTCTGTTCCTTTGTATTTGGAAATATATTAATTTATGATATTCCACAGTGAGAGTATGAAGTGAAGATATATTCAGGAGTTGATTAATTTCCCAAAGGTGCTCTACTCTCAAGATATCATCAAATTACTGTTGCTAGTTTTCTTACTCTGAAGACTTCCTGGTTTTCGACATTTTTTGGAGTACTTATGTGGCACAGATATCTGAGATGATTAAACTTTGTGGTCCTGAATGCTTCTCATCACTGGTGTTCTTGGGATTGCAAAACTCAAAAGCAAACGGATGAGCAAAACTGCTGAAAACTTTGTAGAGTGCTTGTACAGAGTGTGACATTCTGTGAACAAAATCAATTCTCTTCTGATTTGCTGAATAATTCTACGTGCAGTCTTCAGAGATCACAACTCTTAATTTATCTGAATTTCAGCTCTGTTCTTTTTCAGTTTCATAAGTGTTCATGACAGTTAAAACTGAAATGAAATGAAATGAATGAAATAAAATAATAAATAATACTAATGAAAAATAAAATTAAACTGAAAAGAATGAAACATTTGGACATGAAGCAGATACCACTTTAACCTGCCAGACCAGGAATTGGCTATATACCTCTGTCTCAGTCCCACAGACAATGCAGTATTTCTGAATCAAAAGGTTGTGGGTTGGATATCTTGCCAAAATACTTTTAAATAGATAGATAAATAAATGGACCTTGTAGATCTTGGTATAGATTCAGATAGGCATATTCCTTGTCAGTTAACATGCCCTCAAAATACTGAGTACTAGAGTAGCTTTTGGAAAATAGCTCACCCTGTGGACACTGTATCCCTGTTTTGTGAAAACTGTAGTATTTCCAGAATAAAGGTAAATAAACCTTTGCCATTCCAGAAATGAATGCTGAGGAAGGGAGAGGGGTATCCTGCAATAAATACTGCAATGCTTTTCCCAAAATGAATAGGTTTCTAGTTTTACTCGAGTGCAGATAAGTTAAAAGTATGTCTAAAGGATGGCAACATTTCTAGAGAATGATAAAGTTCAGCACTGGACTTGTTAGTAGGTAACAGGAGCTTGAGTATGGACAGTCAAATTAACAGGTATTTTGTATCATGCTCAGCTACTGCTTTGGTGTGAGGAAGTCTGCGTTCCTAGTAAGACACTTGACTGAAATTTGGGACACAGCATCTGCTCTTACTGATGCCAGGAATGACCTCAACCAGATTTTTCAGGTCACATTTTGGCAAAAGACTTGGGCACAGTTTTATGTCCCACTGATTGCAAGACCTGTTTCATGGAGCACAGAGAAAAATTCCACTGCTACTTAACTTCACATCTGAAAAACTGAGGAAAAATACCAACCCTTTTGGATCCCTCTCTTTCTACATTGTGCACTTGCGTTGTCAGCTTTCCAAAACAAGTATTTTTCTCCTGTAGAAATACACCCTCTTTGTAATGCATTTCTGCCAGGTGCATTGGTTCAAGCTATCAACTCTCATCACCAGCTCTCTAGCAGTCGTGACTTCTCCCTGAGATTTCTTGGCACACGCAGTGCAGCTCTTTGTAAAGAAATCTGCATATAGTACAACTACAGGAGAGCCTGTCATGCAGTCTTTTCTAGTGCTCGGTCTGTCATTGCATGAGTGAAACAGTCTTACTTTTGTTTGTTGCATTTATGAAATATTTTTTTCCATATGTTTGGATGAGGTTCTTTTGTTTGTTTGTTTGTTTAAGGTAAGCATTATGCTTGGAGAACTGAGATTTCAGCAGAGTTAAATGCCTGATGTTTTTGAACATTTAGCCAGAATATTTTGTAGCGCAAAAGCACACGTAAAGTTTTCTGCTTAAAAGTAATATGAATTTATTTGTCAGTCAATCAAGAAAAACCCCACCCCCCACAAAAGTCAGAAATGCTAGAATTTTATTTTCGCCACTGAAACTGCCAAGCCCCTTTCCAAGCCAGTAATACTGCATTTTCAGTCTTGCTAACTTTCTATTTCACCATTTGAAAAATGTAATTATTACAGAAAAGGTATTTAGGAGCAGCCTAATGTTGCACAATTATGTTTTGAGAAGTCAGGAAAGCTGAATGCAGCATATAGAACACCAACCTATAAACAGCCCTTGTTTAGTTATGCTCAGATTTAGGATCTGTTCTTCGTGTGGATCTCCATTTACATTCTTACTTTTATCATTAGCCTTTGAAATGGGAAATTAAACTAAGTGATAGATTTCTAGAAGGCATGGGGAACAAATAGGATGCTCTTGGCTCCTTTCATTCATTCTGTCTGCCCTGAGCAAGACCCTTCATCTCATTCCCCACCTTTGCAGGAATTGCTTTGAGGATTGCTTATAATAGACAAGGCCCGTAATGTTCCTGCTTCTCGCTTATAAAGTTGCTATGTAAGATCTGAGCTTAGTCATCTGCTCTCAAGTTTTCCACCAGCCTTAGCATTCCAGATGGTGATCTATACATAGGCCTGGTTGGCTATCACCACAGCATTTTTGGTATTGACAGCTAAAAACCATCTTTAGGCAACAGGTATTGAAAGTTTTTAATTATGTCTGCATTTTACTCTATATTTTGTTTTAGTTTTGACAAGGCATTGCTGTTGCACATTTTCAATTAAGGTTTTTGGTTTAGATCAGGCAGCTGCGTCAGATCTTTCCCTCTACTCTCAGTACACTCTTTGCTGTTGGGGTTTGGTTTTGTTTAGATTAATTTGTCAGTTGATCTTGCTAGTAGCTTATTCCCTTTCACAATTTTTGGCTTTCTTACAGCCAAGACTGATGTTCAAACAGATAAGCATACTACCTTTCTTAACTCTGAGGGAATAAATTTTAATTTCTTCAGATGTGTACTATATTTCGCATTATTTGTTGTTCTTTGTGAAGTTTCCAAACCTTTCAGTGAAGTACCCTATGCAAATTTCAGGTCCCTTAGCTATTTCTCTTCATCTGGTTGGTTCCCATCTACTCTAGTCAGCAGTTTTCCCATATGGCAGTGGCTGATCGTGGAGATGCAAACGTGTACTCAAGCGCACAGGCTTGAACTGTGTACATCACAGACAGACCTGGAAGTGGATCTGCTCCAGTTCAAAAAGTTTTATCAGTAATGATGAATAATTTTCAGTTATCTGAAGGATTGTATCTGTATATATTTTCCCAATTAGTAACTAACTTGGCAGGTTCTAATGGAAATTATTTTCACCCCAAATATTATTTCAGACCCTTGAAACTACTTATCATTTACTTCAATGTTTCACTATCTTTATTATTTCTAGAAATGGTTATTCCAAATAATAATAATAATAATAATGATAATAATAATGATAGTAATAATAATGATAATATAATAAAAGAATGGCATCTTATTTCTCTTAGAGATTGTACATAGAGTGCGATAAGAATGAAACACAGAGGAGGACAAATGTGAGGGCTTTATGAGAAGTTCTAAGAGATACAGTTGTCCCCCTGCCTTTACTTAGGGTGGCATCTTCCTTTACCTTCTCTCTGGGGGTTTTTCAGTCTCCCATATTGTTAGAAAAGCTGTCTATGTGGATATTCTGAAAACCATTTGGGTGCAAATGCATCAGGTTAGCTAAATGAGTGCAAAGAGTAGCCTAAAAGGATCCAGTCTGATTCATTTGGAAATGGAATGTGAGGAAGCTCAGATGGAAAATTTGAAGGGATGCTAACATTCAGCGGGAGAAGATGATCAGCCAGGGGAAGTTGAGCATGGTGCCTTCCCCTTCAGCATGGGTGGGTCTTGGACCTTGCCTGTAATTTCATCATTTATCTTCTAAGAAAAAAATATATAATCCAAGCAGAATTATTATTTGTCACTTTTGTAATTTCCAAAATTCTCTGAAATTAAAACAAAAAAAAAGGAATTTAAAACTTGATTTAGATAAAAAACAGCGCACTGGTTTTCCCAATGATTAATGAAATTAATGAGCTAGACCTCAAAACATCATGTGCTAAACGTTGAGCAATTGATAATGACTTATTTTTGTTTCTTTTCTAGTTTATACATTGCAGTAGTTGTGTGTGGGGTTTTTTAGGACATTCTTGTCCTATGTAAAACTATTACTATGATTTTGTATTTTTTTAAATATGAAATGAGGTTTTATCTAGCAACTGGTGTTTAAATATGCTAACATAAAAATCAAGTCAAAAGAAAAAAAATAACATGAAACCCTCCTGCTTATCAAAGTAGTTTCTAATCTGTGCTCCTTTGGTAGAAAAGGTGAAAACACAAAGCAATTGATTGCATAACAACTTGACACCTGACTCTCCAGTTCTTTTCATATAGGTATAAATAATAGAATATCAATGGTGGTTCCATCAGTGTGAGATTTTTCTTCCCTTTTGCGTGTAGGAGGACATATTGTTAATTGTATGAGTCAGAATGCAGTGTTTGATTTTCCAGGGCTGTGCACATGTGGATGTGGGGATCCTGGATGCTTTCTGGCTGGAACGTTGAGAGAAGATGAAAATACCCGTCTCGGTGTTATTAAATTTAATGTGATATTTCCTGTTGATCTGGTGAAATCAGGACTGGAGCTCTGTGTTACCGATAATCTAGGATACATCAGTTGACTGATGATGAAACAATCCTGCTATGCAGATATAAGTGCTTTCTAAAAGAGAAATAATATGACAAACATCAAAGACTAAGCTGACACTGGTAAATAATCATCAACTATTTAAAGTAATTCTGTGAAAAACTGCAATACCTTATCAGTTTCAAACAGGAAATGCAAGAAAATTAATTCTTTCCAATTGCGTTCACCTGAAATTGAATTTTGAGCAGTATGTTTTCTATTTAAAATTAATCTTTGTGGAGGCTAGTTGCCTTTACTGCTAGTGAGTTTTTTATATCAAGCTGACTCAGTAGGAGTACAGAGGTTAGCCATTGGTCCTCTACTTCACGTTTAGAGTGCAGGTAAGTACTATTTTTCTTGGATTTATAACTATATATAAGGTTGTGCAACCTTAAGTTATGCAAGTTATTCTTAAACAGGAACAGACACAGCACAGAGGTTTTTACTTTGGACAGAGTTCACGGCATGCAGCTCCAGTTCTGCAAAGGTGTTTTATACGTCATGTATTGGTTTTGAATTCAGGGGCACTGCGTGCTTGCCTGAGCTTGATCCTGCTGTAACTTTCATGTGACTAGTGCAACGTTATAAGGCTCTCTTTAAGCTCCAAATCATAAAATCATAGAACCATAGAATCATAGAACAGTTTGGGCTAGAAGGGCCTTTGAAAATCATCTAGTCCAACCACCCTGCAATGAGCAGGGACAGCGTCAACTAGACCAAGTCGTTCAGAGCCTCATCCAACCTGACCTGGAATCTTTGCAGGGATGGGGCTTCCACCATCCCTTGAGGCAACCTGTGCCAGTGATTCACCACCCTCATTGTAGAACAAGTTCTTCCTACATCTAATCTAAATTGACCCTACTTCAGCTGAAAACCAGTACCCCTCTTCCTATTGCAACAGGCCCTGCTAAAAAGTTTGTCTTCATCTTTCTTATAGACCCCCTTAAAAATGAGTAAGGGCTCCTTGTAAAAGTAAGTATTTTCAGGTGTCCGTACTTGGAGTATGTAACAGATATCTTGGTTTCAATCATATTCCCTATATCTGTCTTAGTGTAGCCATATATCAAGTGAAATATACAGTAGACAAGTACAGTAAAGAAGCCTGAGGTTTCATTATACAGACCTTCTACTATAAATAGGACTGCAGCACAAAATGTTATACACTTGAAATTTTAAGTCCTCAACTCTGTATGATACCAGAAACTAGCTTGCTTGATCAGATATGTAAAATAAATAAAATATAAGAATAGATAAACAAGAGTTGGCTTACATGAGAAAAAAACCAATGTATTAGCATATTTCTCCTTTTCTCCAGCAAAAAATATGCCTTAATGTAAATACCCTGCTGCTAAATTTCTGAAATATCGCTGGTTTTAATTCTATCATTCTATGAAAATGACAAAATTATATTTAATTAATATATTTTATGCATATATGTACTCTATATATACATATATATTATACATATATGAAATATATTTTATAAAAAATATCTTGTTAAGTGCTCTGTTTTTTATTCATGGTTTTGGTGTTTCTATACAACAGATAGTTCGGAGTAACGGTTCATGTGATGATATTATTGCCATACACTAATAAATCAAACTGTGACAGGCAACTGCTGTCTTCTAGTGCTGTTGGTGTTTGCTCTCTGCAGCTTGTAGGAAGTGGACAAAAGGTCATTCTGGACAGTGTATAAACCCCAACATCCACCCCCTCAAAACGTTCTGAGACAGACTATGGAGATATTCAGCTCTTTCCTAATGCTTGTTGTCTGTGGAGCTAAACCACTTTGCATCAGCAAGCTGATGTGTGCAAAGGGTAGCTCTGTGATGGAGTCGTGCCTCCAGGGGCAGTCAGGGCATGGCCCTCAAAGGAAAGGGAGCCTGTGTCTGGTATAACTGCAGCATAACTGCATCACAGCTGTGGAGCTTCGTACACACAGGGCTGGGAATGGAATCCTAGAGAAAAGAGAATCTGCAAGGGTAAGCCATGGCCAGGGAAAAGAAGTGGTTTCCAGAAAGTATAGCAAGCCCTTTGCCAGTGGTGGGTGGTGATGAGCTCAGTTCAGCTCTGGTCTGGTCATAGGAACAGCCAGGGAGAGATAATGGTACTATTTAGAAGATATTTATGCTAATGTTGCCTTCACAGTTAACAAGCTAAATCTGCCAACAACGAAGACTTTTAAATATTTACTACTTTACTTCTAAGGCAATCATTTCTGACAAGCTAGGAAGTAGCATTAAAGCACTATGGAAAAAGGTTTATAATCCTCTTATATTTATCACTCGTATTTCTGGGGTCAAAGATGATGTCATTTTTCAATGGTTGCCAGCAGCCATATGCTCTGCAATTACAAACAGTTCTAACAGAAACCTTAATTCGTAAAAAATCCAGATTTTTTTGCAAGTGATTTCTCTATGTGATCTTTCAGAATACCATTGTGTCCCTCATAAAATAAATACTCAATGGTAATCCTTTTAGCCTTGTTAATCATTGAAGAGCTGCATAGGGCTACTGTTACTGTCCCCATTTTTTTTTTTCCAAACACCATGAGAAAATGCTTTTAAGGGCTGCACGGGCCCAATATTTTATATATCTCAAGGATGTTTTCTTCATAATATTCCATTTTCAATGTTAGAAAAGAAGGATTGCAATGAGAAAGCAATCTCAATGTAAAACATTAGCAAGATATTCTTGTTCTGTGCAGAAAACATAGCAGGTTGTGTGTCAGTGAAGCAGACAAACATAACTTCACTTGCAAAATCTCTGTTCAGCATAGCACCTAAGCATCCATCTAAGACACTTTGTAGTCGGTGCTTAAATTTAAACATGTGCCGTAGTGTTTATTGAAACTGGTTCATGATACACACCCATGAGTACATTTATTTAATGAATAATCTTTTTTAATGTATGTTTTCCATTTCTCTAGCTCCCTAAGCCTCCTTCATTTTGGTTCCCTCTATTAAACACTTGTGCTTTTCCCACTCTTTCAGGAAGGTTAGAGCCTTTTCTCATATTGTGACTTTGTAATTGCAAGAATTTGGTTTCTGTCTCAGCAGATTTTTGAGCATTTGCAATGTTAGCTGCCAGATTTTCAATCTTTTCATTTTAACTTACATCCAGTCAAAGCTGACTTTATAGATAAATTGGGTATAAAGTAAAGATCATCCTGAAGCAAAAAATAAATCTTGTAATTATAAATGATGTAATTATAAACATCACAACTCTTTGCATGACTTTGTACTCAATAGGCAAAGTGCTGCAAGATAAATAGTAATTCATTTTGGAATTAAAAGTCTTGATTTTAAATGGAAATAAATTACATCCATGTATACAACTTTCTATCAGGTTGTCAATACTCTATCAGCCATGGGGATATGCATTTCATCTATGTGATATTATTTGCACAGAAATTCTCATTACATACAAATCCTTAGAGGTTCTCCTAAAAGTAGTGGTCAGCAGACTTCATAGGGGTACATGACCCAAGCCCCCTTTCTAATTTTGTGCACTGGAGGTGGGGTGGGTGGCAGGGGTGGGAGCACCACTGCCAAATGGGTTGTGGAATCAGGACAGAATTGCAGTATATGACTGTAAACAGAAAGAGCTGTTCATTGCCTGGTGCTGACCGTGGTGTCTCCAGATCCATCCAACCAGGGCATCCAGATGTGGACAGGGAGAGAGGGCAGCTATGGCACTGCTGTTCAAAGGCACCGGTCTCCACCAGGGCTTCAGGGAAGTGGGCAAGAAGGAGGCTGGGTGGCTGCCCCGGAGCTGGCCT
This sequence comes from Mohoua ochrocephala, assembly GCA_013398855.1. Classification (NCBI taxonomy): domain Eukaryota; kingdom Metazoa; phylum Chordata; class Aves; order Passeriformes; family Acanthizidae; genus Mohoua; species Mohoua ochrocephala. The sequence goes on from VZTA01029482.1 coordinate 15,895, forward strand.
CAGAGGTGAGTAGCCAATAGCCCAGCTGATGGAGCCAGCTGAGGGTGCCACCGCCGTCTGGAGCAGTACACTCTGCAGTTCTTCTCTTCTGGCTGCTTATCCCACTGCCGTTCATGTATCCCACAAGGCCTCTCAAATAAACAACATCCTCCACTTCCCGTACGACTTCTGAAGGTTGTATTTCTCATTTCTGTTGCAAAAACTTAGGGTTTTTTTTAGTAAACTGGGTTATTACTGTACACCCAGTAAAAATATTAACTTTGGGTTTAACTCAGGTTTGAATAAACTACTTTTATATGCTTACTAGCCTTCCACTACCATTTCTATGTGTTTGTGAGGAAGTTATTTTATTTCTAAGCTTCCAGGTAATCTCTGCCAGGCTGTAAGAAGATACAAAAATCAAGAAAAATATTGGCTTGTGTAATTTTGCTGTAAATGCTAGTATTACACAGGGAAAACATTGTATTCATCTATTAATCTTTAAAAAATATAAATTATATTTACTCCTCACAAAACAAAATAAAAACTATATTTCCAGAAAAATGAACATAGAATCTAATTTTCCTCATTGGAATACTACAAAAATAATTTTCTTCTTATTAATTGATATTAAAAATGTGCCATTTCACTTTAGGAGGTAAATATTTGTTATTGAAAAGTGTAAAAGCATCTTGAAACATCAGTGTACCTGTTTGTGATGTACACCTATAAATGAAAAATATTTTTATGTTACATACATAAATAAAGGAAACATTAACAATGATGGAGATTATATATTATCAGATGTTTAATTAGAATGTGTTAGAATCATAGAGTCACAGACTC
>VZTA01029501.1:0-22240 GCA_013398855.1 Mohoua ochrocephala
CCCTTGACCAGTCAACAATACCATGTCTGTTGGGGAGGCTGTCCTCACTAACAAAGCTCACAGCTCCAGGAGGAACACACACGAAATGCTGAGGAAGAAAGGGGCACCTGCCTAAGCTAGCCAGACCAGTCAAATCAACCCGTGCAATCAATGGCATATCAGATCTCACAGCCAGATTGCCCTCACATCCAACAGATGATTAAAGATTCATGAATTATACATCTAAGATTTCCATCATGCTAACGATACATTTCTAACTTTACTCGTATGTAAATTAGGATTCCTCTTTTCCATAAACAGGATTTTGAGCATAACGCTGCAACAGCTCTCAGATCGTAGGGAAGCATCTCAGAGAGAAAAGGGCACAGCAGGGCCCAGAGTCTTTGGTGAAGGCTGTGCTATGATGATGGTGGTGGGGTCCATGCCAAGGTGACCAACAATGGTGAGAGTGAAAAGTCACCAGACATCAGCAGCCTCCTGTCAGTCATAAAGTAAATTCTTATCTTTTCCAGTTTTTGAAAGCACAGTCAGAAAAAGCTAGTCCTAATAAATCAGGTGATTTACTGTACAAAGCTAAGATATAGGTACAGTCTAATTAAAAATGGTACAGTTAGACCTCATGGCCAGGTTACCTGATCTGCTAAAACCAGAGTTTTTGAAAGCCGTCTGCTAGGTTAAATTGTGACAATAATGTAACCATGGTTCTCACAATAGTATTTATTATATTCTCTTAGGTCTGTGAAGGATTGAATATTAGCATGCATAACACTAAAACAGATTTATAAGGGCAGCTAACGCAAGCTGGTAAAAGACATTATTTATGAGAGAAAAGTTTGCTCCTCAGATGTTCCCTGCAATAATGTTTATCTTGTGTCCCTAGTGTATTAAAGCATAAGGACCATTGTGAGGACATAAACAGCAGTGCATTTTGGTGGTGTTGCAGCTGTTTTTGTTAGGCGTCTGCGGATTGCTGTGATGGGAGCAGGTAAACCTCAAAACTTCCAGAGGTTTTTACTTATGTTCAAAGACTAGGCAAATGCTGAGCAACTAAAAATTAATCATCATTAGTCAGGCCTTATGTATATCATACCACACGTCTGATACTCCTTTCTGGCTCTTGATATTCACAGGGCTGACTGTGTCTAGGTCTCTGAGGTCAGAATGGCCAGGCTCAGGACCACTGTGATAAAAGAAAATTGAAACAAATTTGGCGGGTTTGGCTCAAAGTGTTATTTCCTCCTTTTGTAGGTCAAAACCAGTCTATTGTGGTTCTTCCAGACGTGGTATTGATTTTCTAGAAGGGTGTTACCTGTTAGGTGACTGTGGTCTGATTCCTTCTAATAGTTGCACACTGGATATCACTGCCTTAGTTCTACTGTTTTTATGCAACTGTACCAAACAAACAAACTTTACAATATCTGTAGCTTCTGACATCAGTCAATCTTTTGATATGTGTGGCTGCCACGCACACAGAACAAAGTCACTAACAGGTCTGATGCCTGGGGTACATAAGAGACGGTAAGAGGTAAGAGAGGCAATAATTTTAATTTCATTTAATAAAGCATGTCAAGCAATGCACAGGTTTGGGCTGCACCAAGGCTGTGACTTAAAAGAATTTCAAGCTAGTCTAGATCCAACCTCAGAAAAAGTACAGCTCTGTCTGATTTGATGGTCCAGAGATTCCACAGAAAGAGAAAGAACAGAAGTCCTCTCTTTCACCTAATATGTCCCCGCGGAATCTCTCACACCCCAATTTCAGAAGAGTTTGGTGAAACTTTGGGAAGAACAGAAACAAGAAACATGTCCTCAAAATCTAGCATAGGTTTTATGAGTTCATACATTTTGTTCTCTGACTCATCCCTTTAAATCTCTTTTCACTAATCAGCCATTTATCCATGCACATTTCATAGAGAAAAACACGACATCATTAATTCAAAGACCAACATAATTATTTAAAATTTTGGGGGGGCAGTTAAATGTAATTTTTAAAATCGTGGATCAAGAAGTATGGCAAAAAAAATAAGGTTTCTACTTCTTGGGAAAAGGTCTTATTACACATCTCAAAACTACTTCAGCTTTTTTCAAGTAGAAGAGGAAGACATCAGTCTTCAGTTTCCACAGAAAATAACTGGAACATCTATAGGCTAGAGGATTTAAAATGCTGAATACTTTCAAATTTTTGTTTTAATTCCAGGTATTGGTTGAGTTGTCTTTTGCCAGGTATCATACCGCAGAAATGCTGAAGGGCATGTATGTCATATATTGCATTGCATTTGTGAACTGCAGGAATTAAAACAACATTGGAATCTCCAAAGAAGTTTGCATTATAAACAAAACAAAATAAAATTGGATTTTCAGATGGATGACCTGTCTCACCTGGTAATTTAACTTCTGGGAAAGATCTATGATGACTGAGTCAGGGAACATCTTAGCCAAAGTCAAGAAGTGAACCACCAGGCAGCAGCAAGTATTTCTAGAGATTATCCTCTGCTTGGGGCTGGCAGGGTTTGACATACTCCCAAAAGAATGAGATTTCAGTTTGCATCCCTTATTTTTATCCAAGCTTGTGCATACCCAGATTTACTCCACACCAGTTTTGGGTGTAGACAAAGAGAGGTGGTCGTCAGCCTGTCCCCCCAAACCAGCACTCTGCTCACAACACATACAGGGAAGAAAGAAATCTTCTTCATCTTGACTGGACCCCGAAACCATCCTTGAATCCCTCAAGATCACACTGAGTTGCCTACTATCTTTTCTACTACTTTTCTACTACTACTTCTTACTGCTACAAAATTCAATTTACATTTGCTAGCAATGAAGGAAGGAAAATTTAATGTGTTCCTATTATTAGACCAACAAAATATAACTTTTATAAACAGTCCAGAGAACCCCTGTAAAACTGTGGGTGATTTACTGTGCCTTCAGGGAAAGATCTTATAGCTAACAGCAGCATTCCTCTGTTTCTCGCTCTCCACCAAAATGCACTAATCTGGCACTATGTCCAGCTCTGTTGTTAATACAGTCACAGCCCTGCAGAGACAAGCTCTTTCAGTTTTAAAACTAAATCTGGATTACAGAAATGGGCAGCCTCAATGTCCATTTTGCAGTCACAGTCCAGCAGACACTTAAAATGCAAGTTTTTTGCTCAACTGAGACTTTGTTCCATGAAGTATAGTTGACTGAACTTTTGTTCTTTCTAAAAAGAGCTGTACTGAAACAGCTCAAAGAAGTGTGTTGTATAGATACACAACAGAATTGCTATGGGATCTTTGTTGCAACCTTGCTTCAATTTCTTTTTCCCATTTTTTCAGAATGGTTGTATATCAAAAGTAGTTAAAGACCTGGAGGCTTCTTTGCAAAGTGATTCTGGAAAATGATGTCCTGTCTATCTTGATACTTGAGTTTCTTCTTTTTGACAAGGCTTTATAAGATAAGACATATTTTCAGATTAGCCAATTGAAACTGAAGAACTAAGAGAATGTATGGTATTGAGTATAAACACAATTTTATGCCAAAGCCCTTCTTTACGCTTCCGAAAGGTATGCAATTCATAGAAGCAAGATAAGAAAAAAGGAAGATACTTTCTCAGTGGCTGATCTCAGCCATCATAATGACTCTGGAGCAGCTAATGAGGTGGAACAGTTGCTGCTCTGCTTTTGTCAGACAGAGCCCCATGAAGCGATATATCTCAGCGCACATCCTGTAAACAGAGCATTTCACTAGCAGACATCCCTTTATGGTAAGAATCATTTATGGACATATGCCTTTTAAGGTTGTAAAATTTATCTATTGATGACATATACCCGTCTTTATGCATTTATAATGGGACAAAAGATGTGGAGATCAGTCCATGATTTTTCGTGGCATGACCATGTACAATCCAGGTTGAGGTACATACTGTAACTATCAGACCTATAGAAGAACAACTTTTGGGGGATTAGTTGTCAGTGTTAGGTTGATACCTCTCTGGTCAAGAAAGCCTGATATGCAGCCCCACATGAAGCGAGACGGTGCCCCTTGCTGGGGAGAGGCTGCTCAGGGTGGTTGGTGGTGGTGGCAGGGCACGGGGCAGGGACTCCTTTCACCACCAGTGGCCCCCATTCTGTCTCTCTCTGGGCATTGACTCCCTCCTGGCCTTTCCAAGCTGGACTTCCCAACACAGTGGCAATCCTGGAGACACTTCTCAGGTTGGGTACAAACGTGCTGAGCACTGGCTGACCCCGTGCCAGCTGTGAGAGCTGCACAGGTCACAACAGTAAGCTTCTTGTGCCAAGGAGTCAGTACAGACCAGGCTCCCCAGGCACAGGGGTGTTTCTGAAAGTCTTATCTTGCATATGGAGACTGTCCTTTGGACTTGTTTAGTCAGCTGTTTTTTCCAGCTTGTCATCAGAACTGCCCTGTAAATATGAGATTAGAGATAACCTGCTGTGTGATACAACGGCAGCAGTTTGGAGCTAGGCTGAATTGTAAGAAGCTTTGTTTTTGGCATCACTTTATGGAGTAATGGAGTTATTTTGGCAAGGTAATTCTTTTGGGGGGGCTTAAGGAGGGAACAAAGCTATGAGAGGTGGCAATCTCAGAATCTGTGCAGAAGTTAAGCTTTTCCAGTCACCATGGTTACTTGCTTCTAAGCCAGAAACAGGGAGGGAATGTATAATTTATATCTTTAAACTGGCCTGCCTTATTGAAACTATATTGTGTTCTGAGTTGGACCCACTTCAGTAAAACTGTTCAAAGAAACAGGCCTGCGTTTGATGTGAAACACCACAGACATTTATCAGAGTGATTAATTCCTGCACTCTGCAAAGAGCGATTGTAAAAAAAGAACTGACCAAGTTAGAGTCAAAGTGGGTTTGTTGGGGTTTTTTAAGGTGGCACAAAAATAGATTTGATTTTTTTCAGAAGGTGAATTAAGACTCCAATTGTTTGCCTGCACAAGACCCTGAGAACTACTTAAGCTCTTAAAGCAAGTGTTTTGTGGTGCATGGAATATTTTGTAGGCCTTCTGCATTGATGTGTTTGTCCTTGTAGCCGTTTTTGCATCAGGAAAAAGATTGCTAGTAAGGAAGGCAGGGTCTAAAAAATATTATTAGGAAAATGTTACTGAAAACGGTATGTCTGCTTTTTAATTTCTATCTACTGGCTAAAGGACATTATTTCTTCTTGTCCGTTTGCTCAAACTCTTATCCACTCACTCCTAATTAGGAAGGAAAAGAGCTGGTAGTTCTGGGAGAGGAAGGTGTCCCTGCCCATGTTAGAGGGGTTGTAACTAGGTGATCTTTAAGGTCCCTTCCAACCCAAACCATTCTATGCTTCTATGTTATTTTATGTACACCAGCAAGAGCTTGCAGAAAGAGCTATTTTCTAATGTAACATCCAACTCCTGAAACATTGTATTACCTCTCTTTACAAAACATATCTAGTTCCATATCCATGCACTTTACTTTGTTCCATATACAGTTTACTTATGTGATGGCCTGTACCTCTTACTGTAGAGCCATTCGCAATTCAGGAAACACTCTGGATCAAATTCAAATATTCCCCAGAATAAAACCTACTTTCAACTTTTAACAGAGACCTGGTCACTACCTTATCCATTTCAAAAAGCACTAGGGATATGTCTACTTAGATTAGGTCTCAAGAATTCTTAAATTTTTTCTATGATAACAAATATTAATTTTACCTCATTTAACTCAATATTAGTACTATTACTAATTGAGAATAGTATTGTGAAAGCTGTAGCTTTCAAGCGTGTTTTCATTTCATGCTCTTGATTTGGTCTTTAATTTTAAGTGCTCACAATGTAATTCGTGATTAAACCATGGTGAAGTCATCAGTTATGATTATGACCAGACATTTGATTTTGACATTTTTATGATTTACATCATGTAAAGGAAGAGTTCTTGACACCTGAACATTGCTAGTGTAGCTAATCCAGTCACCACATTTACTGCAGCCAAGGCAAGTGATTCATGAGCTAAATTATGAACAAAAATGAACTTTTTGACTGCTATATCTGCCCTAAAAAGTAAAACAATAAAAAATATATAATTTGTTTTAAGCAAATCTTAGACTTCACCTACAATTGTTCAATTGCAAATATCTTTCAGCAGAGAAGAGCACTGATGCCCACCCACAGTGTGATGTTATAAATTTAGAAACACTCTTCTGCTGTTACCATAGAAATAATTTAAGTTTGCAACAAAAAATTATGTGGGAATTTAGGGAAGATTTAACAGATGCTGTTAAATTTCATCTATTTTGTTTTCAATGCACAAAATATCCTCAGAGTCAAAAACTACTCAATTTAGCAGAGGAGGGATGCTTGAAATCTTTAGCTCTGCCTAAGAAAAGTCTAGAAAAACAAAAGAATTGCTGGTGGCTGTGTTATCCAACTCCTCGGTGTCCACTTGTCTCACACCATTGGAAGATAAATCCTTAGCTCCCAAGATTTGGGTCAGAGAATCCACTTTTGGGATGAACAGGAATTGCACCTATTTGTTGGGTTGGAAAGAGTTTTACCCCCAGATCTACCTTATTTCAGACTTAAGACCTCCTCAGGTACAGTGGCCTTTCCACCAAGTGAAATTCACATCAGAAATGTACACTGCTATAACAGCTTTTCAAAACAGCTTCTGTGTGACCAATTTGGATAAACAAGCATTTGCGGATATGCTTGTGAATCATCTCATTATAGTGAGATTCTATGTGGACCACAAGGTCTTCTCAGCAAGAGCAAGTTTTGATCTGAGTGCCTACAATGCAGAAGGCTTCATATTCAAGATCACCTTTAGCACAGTAGAGATTTGAAAATGTCAGATCCAGACACCATTAGACTTAGTACTGAGATTTCCACTGATTTTTACACAGTCTGGATTTGATGCAGAGCTTACACAGGACCAGGCTCTTTTCTGCTTCTCACCCCACTCCACCAGAGAGGAGGATGGGGAGGGGGGACCACCAGGACAGCTGGCCCCAGCTGACCAAAGGGATATTCCATTCCATATGACATCACACTAAGTATATGAAGTTGAAGAAGAAGGAGGAAGGGGAGCACATTTGAAAGTAATGGAGTTTGTCTTCCCGAGTCACCAAAATGTGTAATGGGGCCCTGCTCTGCTGGAGAGGGATGAACGCCTGCCTGGCCATGAGAAGCAGTAAACAAATTCCTTGTTTTTCTTTGCTTGTGTGTGTGGCTTTTGCTTTACCTTTCTCTTCACCTTTTGCTGTACATTTTACACTGTCTTTATCTCAACCCATGAGTTTTCTTTTTAACTCTTTGCCCCCTTTTCCCACCAGAAGGAAAGGGGGAAAGAGGAGAAGCGGGAAGAGGAGAATGAGCCAGTGGCTGTTGTGAGCTTAGTTGCTGGCTGGTGTTCAACCATGGCACCCTTTAAACTCTTCTTTCTTCCAAAAACGTAAATCAAAACCACTGCACTGTACCAACTACTAGGAAGAAATCTAACATTAATCCTGCTAAAAAAACCAGGACTCCTGAGATAAATGGACAATTCCATATGCTTCACAAAGTCCTTTAGTACTTCGGAAAAAAACCTTGTGCAATGCTGCACTATAAAGCTGCTCTACAGTAACACAGACCTTTATTACTAAATAAAACAACATGCTGGCTTGGTTTTAAGGCTCTCATGAACATGTTTCTCTGCTAGAGATCACCAGCCAAAGTATGACATTAATTGTGAAAGAAATAAGATGGACAAAAAAAGCCAATCCAAGGGGAGTGGTCAATAACTAGTTTTCAGGTCTCTATTCCTAAGCACTTATGACTGTACCTTGTCCCTCTCATGATCTCTCTCAAACTCAAACTTCTCCAGAACACACACACACATTCATGAAATGAAGGGATTGAGGAACCTCCAAAAGACAAAAAGACAAACCACAAACCCAAATGCTGCTGCTGTTCACAAACTTAGATTATTACAAATAACTCAATCCTAAATATTCAGCACCTTACAGGTATTTTTTGTTGACAGTCTTCAAATTGCTAACTAATGAAGAAGATATTAATTCTTTTTAAAATACAGGTTCAAATCTTTCTTTCAAGAAAAAAAAACCTGTTTATCATGCATTTTACCCTTTAATGAACCCAGTGACTTACTGTCAGTGAGAGGCAAACATTTCATTAGATTGGTACATATGGACCCCCAGGTGTATGTTGATATAGTTTCTTACAAATTTGTTCAGTGTGTGTCAACAAAGGTCTGTATTGAAAGTTTTACAATAATTTATGGTTTTGGCACTCAGAGATGAGTTCGCTGTGACACTGAAACAACTCAGAAAGCACGTTCAGTACATGGATGTATTGGGTCTGGCTGACACGGAACTGACTTTCTCCACAGCAGCCCGCAAGTGTTACTCATGGTAAAGCCCTGTTTTTCTGGTAGCAACTAAACAGCTCCTGGAAGTGACAAGTGAATTTCTCTTTTTGATTTGCACAACCCCAACACTCATTTTTAACTTTATTTTTTTATTTTTAGGGCTAGGATTAGGGTTAGGGTTGGGTCTCTATTTGCTGTCTCTATTAAGCAGTAATTATCTCACCAGCAAGCAGCTGTGTGAACATTTGGCTCTCAGTTATGGCTGGCCCATCATGGTAAAGGAGCAGGTGATTTTTGAGAAGGAATTCATCACAGGAAGGCAGACTAACTCTTCTCCATCTAGGCTTGTTTTCAGCTACCTAAACAGAAAAGTAAAAACTGTGTTGGTCCTGACGCACACCTCCATGTCCTCTCAACTAGCAGCTCAGGGGTGCCCCTGAGAAGTTTCTGTGGAAAATGAGCGTTCTGGATTAAATGTCATTTGGTGGCAATACTTCTTCATTTTCAGGCTTCTTTCTCTCTCAACAACTCTACGCCAGATTTTCCAAGACTTCTGAGGAAATTAATGAGCTGAGCTTAATCTAACAACGGGTGATCCTTTGATTTGTGTAATTTATTGTGTTTGTGCAGTGTTCACTTGTTTGTTTGGTTTTGGTTTTATTTTTATTTGTGTGCATATGTACTAATTACATAAATATTCATATTACAAGAGGCCAACAAACAGTATGAGGTCAGTAGCTCTGACTTTTGGAAACTCAGTACTTGCCTACTTGTGCTACTGCAGCTGCAGGTGGGTTAGCCAGGCTGGGAAGCATGGCCTTTTAAGCTTTCCCTAAAAGCAAACTTCACATTAAAAGCAGGATTTCCAGCTCAGGTATCTGCCCTTGATCCCAGCCTCCTCCCCTCAGAAGCTTGCTAGACGTGTAGATGGTCTGGGTGGCAGCTCAGTGCTTGGATCAAGGGGAGCTGCATGTCTGTGAGATAAAAGCTGGCCAGGCAGCTCTGGGCAAAGCCCATGAAAACAAAGCCCTTTCGAGATATCCAGCCTGGTGTATCACCGAGCAGTGTGAAGCTAACGTGCAAGAAAACTTTTTCACTTTGTTACAGTGACACCTGGTGTTGCCAGGTAGCTTCTTCAAGAGAGAAATGTGAGGACGTCGGTAAGAGCAGCAACAGAAAGGCTTGTACCTTGGCAATGACAAACAAATGTTCCGATTTTCAAACACAGGGTGTTTTTCAGCACTGCTTTCTTCGTTCCACACTTGCTAAGTGAAAAAGAGGAGCTTCTGTGACTTCGTGCATCTACTCTATGCATAATACTCTGGAGCAACAACTGTCACACAGATTCGGGGCCCTTGTCTACAATGAGATAGCAAAACACTCCTGTAAACACAAACACAAAGGAAAAAGCCTGAACCCAATTCTTCATTAAAGTATGTCAAACATGAAGCCCACTGGATTTTCTTGAGACCAAATCAATTAGAGAAGATATATTTAATTACCAGTATAGTTTACTCAAGATCAGTAAATTAAGCTCCCTTGTAACATCGCTTACCTCTAAGAAGGAGCTCAGCATTCTGTCCTGGTTTCAGCTGGGGTAGAGTTAATTTTCTTCACAGTGGCTGGCATGGGACTGTTTTGGGTTTGTGCTGGACTCGGGGTTCATAATAGAGAGATGGTTGTTATTTCGGAGCAGAGCTTACACAGAGCCAAGGCCTTTTCTGCTCTTCGTGCTGCCACAGTGGTAAGGTAGGGGTGCATGGGAGACTGGGAGGAAACAGAGCCGTAACAGGTGACCCAAACCGACCAAAGGGATATTCCAGATCAGCATGCTCAGTACATAGAGTGGTGGGAAGAAGGAGAAAGGGGGGACATTTGGAGTGATGGTGCTTGTCTTCCCAAGTCACCACCAGGAGTGATGGGGCCCTGCTCTCCTGGACATGGCTGAACACCTGCCTGCCTGTGGGGAGCAGTCAATTAAATCCTTACTTTGCTTTGCTTGTGTGTGTGAGTTTTGCTTTCCTTGTCAAATTGTCTTTATCTCACCCCACGAGTTTTCTAGCCTTTCCTCTTCAGATTCTCTCCCCAGCCCTGCAGGTGGGGCAGTGAGCGAATGACTGCATGGGGCTTGACTGCTGGCTAAGGTTCAGCCACAACAGTTGCAGACTAACACAACTCAGAGCTATGGCTATTAAAGCAGTAGCTCTGTGAAGAAAAGATCTACAATCAACAGGGTCATTAGTGGTAAAATGCTTCAACATTAATAAAACCAAAACACCCCCTGATGCCCCACAAGAAACCCCAAACAAAACCTTAAAAATCTTATCAAATTACAAAGGTAAAGTAGTGATAACTCTGTGTTCCGTCACTGTGAAGGTCTAGCTTCAGTCCTAGGAGTGGGATTCTTCATCTGAATCTTTTTTTTTAGATCATTTCCCTTTAGGCCCCAGGAGAAGAAGTACTGAACAGTATAGTTACTGTCTGTTATAATGTCTCATTTAAATAGCTTTCATTTCAACTAAAATTAAGCTATCTCAAACAGCAACAAGGTATTTCATTCCTTGGAACCTGCCAAAAACCTAGTTTGACATGCTGGGGGGGGGCAAGGAACACCAGCTTGTTGTCAGGCTAATAACGATAACCCTCTAGGTTTACTATTTGGACTAATTTCCATGTACAGTACAGTGACACTGACGACTGCAGAGATGAAGAGAGGCAGGTGCAGGCTGTGTGAACTTCTGTACTTCTATACTCACAAGTTGTTTCCTGCCACACCCTCTTCCCCCTCTTCCCAATTTCCCCCCACCCTCTGTCTCTAAATGGCATTTTGGATGAATCTGGCTGGACAACCCTGCCTGACACCATCAGAGATTTGACAGAGGCCATTCTCTTCATTTAAAGATTAAAGCATGTACATTATCCTTCCTTCAGGACCACACACTCTGTTCTTATTAACGGCACACAGAATATCTCTGCTTAGCAAGGAAGCTGAGCACTCTTTTAATTCTGGCCTCTGGAAAGAGGCCTAAACTGCCACATACCTGGAGTGGCAAGGGACAAGAATGCCCAACAGGACTCATTCCGACAGTGTCCTGGGTGAGCACTACAGGGGGGTGTTTGTTGATTTTGTTGTTTGGTTCTGGTTTTGTTTGTTTGCTTTTGTTTGGGTGTTTGGGTTTAGGTTTGGGTTTGGTTTGGCTTGGTTTCATTTCTGGGGGTCTTTTTTTCGTTATCAGGTAGCTGCTAATGTGATTTTTTTGAAGTAACATAGACAGCCACTACCTGTGCGTAGTCTCCATAGACCTAAGGTGCAGTCATGAGGATGAGAAAGAAGCAACTGGTTAGTAGTGATCCAAAACGCAATTCTTTCTTGAAAGGAGAGTTCATAATATCAGAACTACTAATACCCAACTGCAACTCAAGATAGTACAAAAACTGGAAAGAAAGGAAAACTTTCTGCTGAATCACAGTAAAAACCATAGCTCTCAGGTTTTGGTCACTGCATAGTTTTGGGATGGCTTAAACCTTAAGGCAACAATTTCCTAAATTGGGAAGATTATGGCAATACAGCTTGAGTCATTCTAGACATTTTCTAGGCAAATTCCTTGTGATCTTTTTAAAGCATAAGATTAGAGTTTTATAACATAAAGACTGTATTATGACTTTTCTCTAAGTAATGCAGGTACAAACTTGCTCCTTCTGAAAAGTTCCACCACTAACTTATTGTCAGAAAGACTAAGCTGCTACTGAAGAGTTATTTTCTTTTGAGAATGAGATATTATCCATTTCCAGAGAAAGACTTTTAGAATCTTTGTCATGTAGGCAATAGTAAATCTGCTGTTGCTAAAAATAAGAGAAGTAGTCTGGCTTTATGGGGCTTATTATTCCTTGGAAATTGAAAGTTTGGGATTATTCTGCATTTCTCTAATACTCCAAAAAATATTGTAGGGCCTTTTCATCTTTTTCCCCAAGACCCATGGTTTTATTTCACATCACATACATCACACAAGCATTACCACTTGGTATTGGGTTTGCATGGCAAGGTTTTGGTAGTGGGTGCCATGGGGTCATTCTCTCTGAGCAGCTGGTAGAAGCTTCCCCCTGTGTCTCATGAAGCCCACTCCATCCATCTCCAATATGGACCTACAAAGCAGAGCAGTTTGTTTTACCATTCTGGCATCAATTCTGTTCCTCCTGCTGGGAATAACCCAGAGAAATACATCTTTCCTGACAGTCAGAGGCTGTATCAGCTCTCCTGCCGGCTAGCAACTTCCACAGTGCAGTGGCTGTGGAAAAAGAATACGAAATAACCCTGAAAGGAACATAATAGTCAGGAGACAGAGCCTATGAGAAAAAAACCCAAACCAAACTGTTACACACGTAGCTTTGCCACTACTGATTCAATAACGCTACAAGTTTCACTGTTGATACATACAGTAATAAGTAAACTACGGATATTTTTCATAGATAGTTTTGACACATGGTGTCACACTTGCTCACATAAGATTAGGGCAAACTGCAAGTCAAGTGCAAGAAGAAGAGATATTACAATCTTGAGGCTCAAAAATGCAAGCTGTCCTAAAGAGAGAAGTTTCAAGTGAGTGCTGCCATTCTATAACAGGCATAATCCTATTTTTATTTCCAGATCCTTCCAATTTGGGTTTTTAAAGTTATGTCAGAGGCAAATGCAAGGAGAGATTCAGGTAAGATCTTAATGCCTTTGGTTCCTGTTTTCATATCCTCAAATTCAAGCTTCTTATTGATGACTGAATTATGAGTACTACCCCTATTATTACAAATAGGTGTTTTCTCATTGGCTTCAGAAAAAGAAAGGATAATTTCTATGTGATTTCAGCTTAAGTATTTTAGGGGCTCCAACAGAAAAGTCTGCTATCTGAAATAAACCAAATATTTCATTTCTAGTCTGTTACAGGTAATTTGTCTGCGAATGTGTTATCAATCCATAGAAAGAGCTCACTTCAACTGTTTAAAAGTTTAGGAACCCTACTTTACAAATTCACTGTATGTGATAAACTTGTATGCAGAGTTCATATCTTCTTTTTCACAAAGGGTTTTGAATTGTATTAGCTTTCAGATAAAAGGTAGGCAGGAGAATTAAGTGAGATGCTGGCAGTCTGTGTGAGCAGCTCCCTAAACATCTGATAATGAAAAACATCTCTCCATGTCACTTACAAAGCTTTCCTCATTAACTTTGTAAGTCAGGCTGATGCTTCCAATAAGCACTTAATTTTGCATTTTCTACCAGCATACATTTACTTATGAGAATTCCTAAACAAAGAAAACATACATAATTATAGGGCTAGAAGTTTACAAGGTGCCTCACATTTGATGACCTGCTATATTTTCTTCTATTTTCCTTCCTAATGCTATGATTTGCATCTCAACATCCAAGTACATGCCCATTATAGGGAGAAACAAGCTGTACTTTTCTTAATTAACCAGTAGTCCTATAAACTTTCAGAGGCTGGTATTATTTCAGTATTTTAGAGGAATACAGATTAATCAGTAGCCAAGACAAGAATAGAAGAGCCCAGCCCATGCCAAACTGGAAGTAAATCATTGGGCAATGGTTTTTGCATCACCTAATCACTCAAAAGATTTGATGATAGGATGTCTCAGAGATGCCTGTGAACTTTGACAGAGAAGATTCTTAAGGAATTATGCTAGGAGATAGCATCGTGTCCATACCAAACTCTCTTCATACTGCAATGAATCCAGGTTGTCTTAAGAAATCCTTATACATGGGAATTTGATTTCCAGAAATGTGTACGAGTCAACAATGACAAGTTCTGACACCTCCAGCCTATGATGAGCATTTCCCCTTGTGAAGTAAGAATCATCTGGCATACCTGCCTCACACGTACCGGCAGCCCACTATCTCATTCATTACTTCAGTGTTGAGTCACGCCAAACAACACACCTAAGGACAATCTGGTAACAGGAACTCAACTGTCAGCAACATCACTGCATCACTTGTGATGCATCAATTATTCTTCAGATGACTAACTATCTATCATTATCATCTATCATTTTCTTCTTCAGTAATGTATTTGGTGAGGCACTGCAAATCCTGAAACCCTTGATCAGTCATACTGTTTAAACTGCATCTCAATACCCTGCAGGCATCGGGGTATTTTTATTTCCTCTCTTTTAACGTTTATAAACACAAATTCATTATTATTTGTGAAAGAAGGGGTAGAAAGCTTTCAAAATCTCAATTAAAAACTCTAAAAATCATTCCATTCATATGACTACCCTGAAGATCTTCTCAAAAATCTCTTTGATGACTTTCAACCTCCTTTCTTTTTCAAAAATATTCTCATTTGTGTATTATTTTACTGCAGATCAGCATTTAAAGGGGTCCTACCTCTGCATAATCCTCTGTTCAATAAGTTCCTCAAAAAGAAACAAAAACCCCAAACCCTTGACATTCAGAACTCTTATAGTCTGAGTTATAATAATAGCTTAATGCAGTTCCAAATATATCCTAACTTCAGTCAAAACTAAACAAGAAAATTACAGTTGTTCCTTTTATTCATGTTAGAAGTGTCTTCAGTAAAATGCAAACCCCTTTTCCCTTGCAAAGCTGCCATTTTGTAAGCTGACTCACAAGCACCATGTTAAATGGTGCTCCAGAAATGATTTCTGGCAGTACATCCTTCAGCCACAGTGACAACCAAAGACAGAAGGCTTGCCAGAACCAAAAACTGTCTTCAGGTAGGCTGAGCTAACACCAGCCAACCACCACTGCAGCTGTGCTCACCCACAGCAAAGTTTCATCGGCTCTAGTACCAACGATGAACAGAGCATTGGGAGTAACATGAAGACTTGCCCTCTGCACAAACATTTTGGTACTGTGTTGCAAGACATCGTTTATCCGCATCGTTCTGCTCACTCCTGGAACTGACAGGTTGTGTCATCACTACGAGAAGAGAATTCTTCCCCTTATTTTCTCATTATACAGCTCCTGCCAGTTCCATGACATGTTTTCCTACCATTCCAGGATTTCCTCTCACCTTTTGACAAAGGACTAGGCTATTATAATTTTTTCCAAGTGGAAGAACATTTCCCATACGTAAGTCACTTTCAAAAGCCAAGCTCACTTTTGGTGACAGTCATGGTTTCCCCTTCAGAGAGAGCCTTTCTGAAGCTAAATCGAGATTACTTATTAACTTCCCTCTACCCACCCTCCTACCTGGTCATCTGCAGTGTGTGCATGGGATATTCCTTGTTTACTCTGCCCTTGTTGACGTCAACTGGCAGGACAACAGATGTGACACTAAGGCAGATGTCACTGCCTTGGGAGTTGAGAGGACTTATCTGTCAGTGAAACATGACCTTCAGATCCACACTTCTGAACACACCTGACAACCTCCTTTTCCGCCACTAAACACCTCTTTGTGTTTTCCAGCTTCACAGGACAGACATGGGGTGCCTATCTGCACCCAAAGGATTAAGTTTCAGTATTTCCTTCATTCCAGGGCAGGGATGGGTAACAATCTCAGACATGAATTTCCTCACAGAGCATTTAAAAAACAGTTTGAGAATCAAATTTTTCCATGCTCACTACTGCAATTCAGGCAAAGCACCAAAGCAGATGTGGCATAGTATATTGTAACAGGTTAATGTATAATGTAATATATATACTGTCAGTTAAATGTAGAGAGGAAGAAGACAGTACAGAAGAAATCAAACCATCCTGAATCTCCTAAAGACAGTTACTGCAACTTCAGTTAAGTTCCTTGTACAGCCTAATCAACACTGGATTAGAAATTGGGAAGAGATTAACTCTATAAGCATCACTCCACTATACAAGTCTTTTCATATCAGAGAAAACTACATCAGATCCGGATGAATCTCTGAATTCTGAAAATGAAAAGAAAGTGTGAGACCAGTTATGAGAAATTCTAAACAGTCTGCAGGTTTTTTTCTTTACAAAACATTGGTAGCAACAAGGTCACAAATCTGTAAATGCATACTCATGCATGATAAATAAGCATTAACTGTTCATGAACTGTACTGGTGATGGCATTTACACATTTATTTCTTTTTTGTGGGGAAAAAAACCCCCACAACTAAAACCCCCAGGCATAATGGTAAGACCCCATTTGGAAACTCATTGACAGAATGTTGCAAGTTCTCCCTTCAGAAAACCATTACAATTGGTTTAGCTCTTCTTTTTTATGACAAGGCTGTGTTTATTCTAGACTTTCATGTAGATTTCCAAGTAGCAATACTTCTGATGGTCACATAATATTGAATTTCGCACAATTACACAAAGAGGCTTTATTCCATAAAACAGGAAGTTGTTACATGTATGAAATAAATAACTATGCTTACAGATAGAATTCCTCTTCAAAGAAATTCTGTTCCTAATACACAAAAATGTTTATTAATATAAATCCCCATAAGCATCATCATATACAGTGCCAACGTTTCCATACAAGAACCTTAGACGTCAAATCAGGGTTTGGAGCAGTTTAAGGCAAACACTGGTTTATCATACTTGATTGCATAAACACAAACTTTTAGATCTCTGTCGTTTCAAAATTCATACTTTTAAATCGTTCTTCAAGCACATCAGAATCTTCATCACTGTCTGCACTACTGAAATTTGTATCAAAATCCAGCTCATCTTTCAATTTACTGCTCTCTTGGCCATTTTTAGTAGTCTCACTCTCAGTTCTGTCCTGTCCTTTATCAATCCTGTAAAAGCAAGAGGGATGTTATCATCACCCACTTCTGGAATTTAAACAAGAATGGGACGGAGGATAGAATATTCTTCCAACATTCCATCACAATATAGGACGGAAGAGGGCAGGAGGTGGGAAGAAGGATTAGAGGGGCAAAAGAAGTCCGTAAAGTTACTTCACACTGAATAGGAAGGATATAAAACACAGTAAAGTATGCAGCACAGTATTTAGTACAGAAGAGACTGTAAAGAAAGAAAAATATTTGAACAGCTTGACCAAGTAAGCAACTGCTGGACAATTGTCACAAACTAGTAAATTAATATTTTATGTATCATGTTCAATAAAGAGAAAACTCTAGTAAAAGAATAAAAAAAGTCAAAAGCTTGCTAAATATACTGCAGTAACTGTGCTCAATATCAGTCCTTGTTTAGTTCTTCTGTTCACTAGTAACTGAACCATCACGTGGCAGACAAAATGCAAACAGTAAATTGGCTTATGCATATTTTATGATGCTCTACACTAAGACCTGTTTTGAAGTGCTTTGTTCTTAAGGAATATATACAACTTACCCTCTGGCGTTAAAATGTCTTATCCAAGTAGGACTTTTTTTTGGCTCAGCCCCACTAACATCAATAATCATTTCACCCCTACTTTCATCTGAAGAAAGTGAGGAAAATGACTCTCACTGATTCCTGTTGGGATTATTGAGAATATGGCACAAAGTACAACACCTTCCCAGCAGTTTCCAAACAAGGTTTGTTACAAGGGGAACAAACAGTGCAGGACTGAAACTATGTACCCTATGAGCTACTTACGGAATTACTATTTCTTCTTGTTTCCCACATTTAGCACAAATTTCTAGTTTACCAGCACATGGTCGACAAATGATATGGTAAGGATCTTTTACAGTCTTCTGGAGGCACTTCACACTGTGAAGAGAAAGAAAACATGATTAAAAAAATATTGTAGACAATTTATTAAACATGCTGTGTTCAAATACAATATAGACACACTCCACAAAAGAGGAACAACACATTTTAAGCCAGTGTCGAAATAAACACTTGGCGTTTTATCAAGTAGCACTATCAAAATCATTGCTGTCCACCCCCCTCCCTTACCTTTTTCAGGAAGAATTATTAAAACAAGTACTGAAAAAGAAACATTAAATGAAAATTTTTATATTTGACAAAAGAAACATTTCCATTCCATTCAGTAGGTTGTTTTTCCTTTAAAAGTTGCACAATTTCTGGTTTACTGATAAAAGTAGCATATGGCATAAAAAACTACATGGATTTTACAAATAAGAAGCTTTCAGCTCAAACACCGCAATGACTTCCTCTTGAACTTCTCAGACTATAAATTGAGTCAGTGGTAGACTTTGTTTTCTATGAACACAAGCCTGCAGGGAGCGATATTCTCAACAAACCCAACCTAATAAGGTAAAGGGTTTGGGCTATTCCTTTTAAAAATATGATAAAACTCTGTAGATCTAGCGATTTCCAAAATGCTGTGGCTTAACATCCAGTTGACAATTCTAAAGCCTTGTATATCTGGAGAACCTAACCCAGAACAATATCCCCCATGTAATGCTGCTGTCTTGAAAGCCATTTTCTTGGTTCTCATGCCCTCAAAAGTTCTTCCCTGACATGTCAGGGAAGGGGCAACAGGGGCACTACCAATACAAGGCAGATTTACATCTTTTTTTAAAAATAGTTTAACGTCTAATAATTAATTACTCAAAATAGAAGTAAAGTAGGGAAAACTTGTGGTTGTACTAACACTCACAATTTTAAAGATGTTAAAAAACTAAAAATAAGTTGAGGTACAGAGAAGTCCTCCATTCTCATCCTTTGCTATATAAAGAATTCTTTTTTTTTTTTAAATAGTCACATTTTTAATGTCTATTATGCTTTTACTTCACCCAGAAGCTTCATCTTTTGAAAATTTTCATAGTCTTGTCCTTTCAGAACAGTGGCTTAACCCAGCCATTGCACTGCTGGTCTAGAAATGACCACCTGTAAAGCTAGAATGCTCTGAAGTACAACTTCCTCATTTAAAAATATGAGGGAGAACATCACATATTCTGTTACAAGCTGCTGTTCTACAATGTCACTTTTTCTGCTTCCAATGCTTCCCTGATTTACACGGGGGTTTTGCCTGCTTTCTTCCCTTTGGGCAAAAAAGTCAGGAGGCACATAGTTATTTGAGAAAGAGTTGAAAAAACCAGAAAACCCAGCTTCATCTGTGATCCACAAAACCCAGAATGTTTATTTTTTTATTCAGCAAGCCTTCTACCTAATAATTTATTTTTCACACAAAAGGGTGAAACTGATTAATAACACCAACATACTTGTTGCATATATGTTTGCATATGAAAAAGTAAAACTTTACACAAGTGGGGGATATAGCATGAATAAACATTTCTTCCCTTTTGATCTACTGAAAATCAAAGTAAAATACACCATCAGCGCAGGGAACTGCACACACACATCCGCAGAACCTCTACAAGCAGTTCCTAAGTATTTCAGAAGTTTGCAACTGACAGCAACACTGAGATGCTGAGCAAGCTACTGTGACAAACCTGGCTGTATCGTGCACCACAGCCCAGCTGTGGTTTCTCTGAGTTCAATGTTTTGTCGCTGAAACACTGGCTGTGTCTGCTACCATAGGAGGTAAGGACCTCTGCAACTGAGCAAATAAGAAGGAAGCACAGAGCATCTGCCTCAGAAAACTAAAATAATTTATATGTGATAGGTTAAAATATTTATCATCTTTGTTATACAGTTATACAAAACCAAGTAATACAGAACTGTATGCAAACAATGCCAACATTTACTACTTAGGATTATAGTTTCTTACAGAAAAGGAGCAAACATGCTAAGAGGTAATGAAATGCATGCATTGCAAACATCAGTGAAGTACAGAAGTCAAGAGGTGTGTAGATCCCTCTAATACAGACTTGAAACAAGACTTAGAAAATCATGTTACAACAGGTTCAGGTTTGACTTTTTGTTCAGAAGAACACACTGACGGTCTTAGAAACTTACGGGTCCACAATTCAACCAGTTTTAACAGCAAAGAAGGAAGCAATTGCTTTTCCTCTGTGTCTTCTCTTCCAAAGTTTAAGATACAAGACTAATGAATTAGAAAGTTAACATTGCCTATACAGTCATCGCAGATTCCAAATTCGAAAAATGTTGCATAATAGCGGCTTCTTTTGTGAGTTTCCAAAGCCAGAATATTTTCAAAAAGCTCACAAGCTACACGATTAACAATCAACAAAAAGTATCTTCACTCACCATTTTTTAGGTTTTGTCAGTAGTTTGTACTTTCTGAATTTTACTCGCCACTCCAAGATACCTTTGCAATGTTGACACACTCCATCATGAAGCTTAGCATTTATTTTCTGAATAAATAAATAAAAATAAAAATACATTGATGACTTCTTCCTGTAATGAGTATAATCTTGCTTAGGAAGCATTTTCGCCCATCATATGATTAATACAGTATTATAAATACGTTTGCTTGATATTAACATCAATCATTTCATATACATTTATGTCTAGCAATTTTCTTCAATGGAAAGAGTACCTTAAGGTTAAAGACTACATTAATAATAATAATAATATTATCATTGTTATTATTATTATTTTAATATTCTTAATAGTAGTACGTCTTTATGTTATTATATTGTTGATAACTGATTACTGTAGGTATTTTATTATTTTCATCTCTAGACATTTTACAAAATGGATTTAAGAAGAAATGAGCCCTAAATTACACAGTTTTTGTCCAAAGAAGACACCTTACAAGACTTAGCATGTAATTTCCTATTGTTCAAGCCATCACTATACTACATAGTTTAAATAGTCTCAGGATTTTTTCTCAGATAACAATAAAGTAGAATCCACACACGATTTGCAGTCAAATTATCCAATCTCTCTCTAATCCTAGCCTCCTTTTATGAAAAATATTTTTGCTCTCTGTACCTAAGATAAAATCCTTAAAATGGTAATTTAAACCATGGTATATTTTCAAGACAATGAAAAATTTACCTTAATATCTCCTACAACATTTTGTGTTTAGTTTGTGCTTTCTCAGAAATATAAAATGTCAACTGGCCAGTAGTATTTGCACAAGATAAGTTATTCTGAGATGGGAAGTGTTATTTAAGGTACTCTTACCTTAAATAACAAGCAACATCCTTGTATGCTCAACCTAATTTTATTTCTTCTCTATCTAAGAAGGCCAGCAGTAATGTTATCTATCACATGGATTTTCATATTAATTCAAAAATTTAAAAATATAAATTTCACAATTCAAAAAAGCACATAATAAAATATGTATTTTTAAGATAGTTTAAAAATGGCTACCACATCCACATTGCATTATTAAAATGGTTTAAACCACATCTACTTCTTACCATACGTAAAAGGAGTGATTCTGTATTAATCTGGATTACAGTTTAGGTTATTCTTTCACAAATAAAATGAAAAAGGTTATTCTATGAATACAGAATCTTCTAAAGTAATTTCCTGCTTTTGTGACCCACAAGAGCTTCCTACTACTCCACAAAGCTCTACTTCAATACAGAAGACAAAAAAAAAAAAGGCAAGCCAAGCTTTAAAAATACAGTATTTTATTCTATTCCAAAAAATGTATATGGCAGAGGAAATGCTACTTTCAAGTGAAACTATACTCAGGGACTTGTGTTCCGTTGTATCCTTTTTCATTAAACTTACACATCCAGTATGAGTTTTCCCATGGTATGGCTAACTGAAGGTGTGGTGCTTTCTGGTTGTTTCAGTTAAAAGAAAATTATTTTCTAAATGATCAAATACAGACTAGGCATATTAAGAAACCAACCAAACAAGGTTTTGCATACTGCTTGAGTATTCAATACAGAAAGCTGTGGTTCTGATGCATTACAAATATGTTTTCAAAAAAATACAAGCAATTTGTTAATGTGCAAAATTCCTGAGAGAAGGAAATCATTGGTAAATTCTCAGCAGATATCTGTTAAAGGCAATTCATTATCTCACAATTCAACATCTTGCAATTCAAACTGCTGTGAGCAATGCCTGCCTTCAGTCTTTCGAAACTCATGCAGTTCAAAGATAAGCCTTCTTTTCATTGCTCGACCAGTACAGAGTAAGGCTCCAAGTGGTATAGTGTTGCGGTGAGCTGGGA
>VZTA01029517.1:0-19837 GCA_013398855.1 Mohoua ochrocephala
ATTTTTTTCTGATTAAAAATGTTGTGTGCTTGGCAATTTCACAGAGGTCAATGACACAGAACAGGTTTGATGACAATGGTTTGACACTCAGAAATATCAGCTAGAGATGAAACCAAAGCAGAGCAAACCCAAAGGGAGTGCTTTGTGCAGTACCCTTGAAATGGGAAGATGGATGCTTCCTTGAAGTATTTAGGGATGTTGGTTTTCCAGACTCAGTACAAAAAGCCTTATTTTGCACCTATTTTGAGCTGCCATCTAATCTGGGTTCACCACTGCAGTCTGCAAAAGGCACTGAGCATATTCAAGCATTTATGGAACAAATTTATGCATAACTGCGAAGCTCTTAACATCTAGACTGCAGGTTCTTTGTTTCATTTAATTATTCCTCATAAAGGTACTTACTGTTTCCAAGTCTCTGTAACTTGCCAATTTCCAATGAAACAGGAGTACATAGAAAAGATTCAAAACTCACTTGATATTATAAGAAATGGTTCCAGCACTTTCTGTGTCATACACAACTGCAATTATGAACTGTTTAATAAAAAGTGCAGAAATTCTGCAAATTAATAGTTTTGCTTGCTAAAAGCCCACCAATGTTGAGACGATAAGGCTAAAGAAGCATTACAAAACATGTTTTGAGCACTTCAGAGCTGATCACAAGTAAAAATATGTTGTTAAGGGCATTATCCAAATGCCTCTCAAACGTTGACAGGCTTGGGAGGGTTGTGAGTGGGAGTAGGAGGTGTGCATTTTACAATTGCACATTAAAACAATCATTCCACTGAATGAAATTAGGGGACCTCTGTGGTTTGGAGGGTTATCCTGGCTTCATTCCTAAGTAAATCTTCCAAAATTTGTGTATGTTGTGAAGTTCTGAAAAAATCAGTCAGCAATAGAAACTTGTCAGTATTTAATAACTGGGTAAGTCTCTTGAGATTTTATTAACACTCAGTATGCTGCAGTCCATGCCTGCACAGCTTGACCTGTTCTTTCCTTGCAGTTGCTCTTTTTTCATGGTGGTACTGAAAGCATTAAGAAGGTTTTGCTGTTCTCTCCATATACCTATTGTATGGAAGAAAAAGTAAAGGCATGGGAGCGAGGGGGAGAGAAAGAAACAGAAGAAACAGGGAAAAAATATTCAAGACATAATACAAAAATGATGCATAATTAGCAAAACCAGGAATCCTGGACACATTCCAGAAGAGCATGGTGAAATCCATGACAAACACTTCAATCATATTAAGAGGAGTAATGGCAGCTGATGTTATTTTACCATTTTCAGAAATTGACATGACATGCAAAGTTAACTTAAGCAGTGTAATAGTTGAAAACTCAGCCATTCAAAAGATAAGGAATACAACAAAATGTGCAAAGGTGTCATGTGCACAAGTGTTATACTGAGGTTCAGGAGACCTAAATCTCATTGCCTCTCCTGCCCACCCAGAGCCTATTCCCAGGCTGATGGGAGCACTCCCACATACACCTGGGGTGGCTCCACAGCACTACAGACACAGAGGGCAGGGTGAGGATTTCTCCTTTTCTTTGGCTTTGGTCAAAAGACCTGGCCTTTTTTACCTCTCCACCCAAAAACTTCTCTTCCCTTGCTCCTCTTAAAATTATTATCACAGTTAGCTCTGTCCTGGGACTTCTCAAGCTCACCACACCAGAGAGGGAAAGACAATTTCTTTATATGAAGTTTAAACTGGTTTCTTCTTTATTTCACTGCTTACATTCTGATAACAAGGTCTACAAATCACCTTGGGACCCTTTGTTACATTTATGACAGGAAACACTTAGGCCAAAGACCTTGCTCATGTCACCTCTGAAATCAGAGCCATGCAAGCTGAATGATGACGACAATCAAGAGTTTAAATGTGTGTGACAACCTGGGGTGCGAGGCTGCTGCATGCTGGAGGTGGGGATTTGCTGGAGTTCATTTGGTATTTTCCTAATCAAGAGGGGGTTGCCTCCCTGGTCTTTTTCTACCTGTTCAGTTTTATGGGACAAAATAAGCACTTGTTTTGAGCTGAAGGCTGAACTGCAAGGAAAGGGAGGCTTGAGATATGATGGTTTGTTTTGTTTTCTTAGGTAACAGAGGAAAGTGCTTTTCTGGTAGCAGCAAAGGCATCAATTAATATTTAAAGATGGTTATCAGGGTTTCTTTTCCTATACTCACTGGGGAGATCAGAAGTGCTCTGTCCTGGCTAGCATAAGAATGGTTTATCTCCCAGAGACCTCCCACATTCACAAAAAGCCGTGGAAAGTTGCCCAGTTGCTGTCACCGAGGGACCCTGCAAGGTTCTGATGCAGTTTGTTGCTTCAGTCAGGCATGGAGGCTTCCTGCAGGAGGTGGCATTCACTCCCCAGAACATGGCATACCTGGGGCATGTTGGCAGGCCTGGCCTGAAGCCTAGGATGTCAAAGAAGTTCACTCCATGCCGTCCCTCAAAAAATCTGAGAAGATGAAGGAAGTTCCCCTCTTGCAGTAGTCTGTAGGGGCAGACAGGCCCTTGGAGGTACAGTGGAGTTAAGTGGCACCACAGAGCCTGGAGTTCAGTCTGGCTTCCCTCTCTCCCACAAGTCCGGCTTCCCTCTCTCCTACAAGTCCGGCTGATCACATCGAAGGCAGGAGGCTGCACTGCCGTGCCAGGCAGGAGAGCAGGTCACAGGCTGAGCAGTGTGGGGATGAGGGGGTAAACACTGGAAAGTCCTTGCAGGGTGGTAGTGAGACAGGTGCCTTTCTGGGAGCTTCTGCCTGACATTCGATGTTGGTTTCATTGGGACTGGCTGAAGCACTCTCACCAAAGTATCTTAAAATTGCAGTTTGTAGGTTGATAGAAAGTACCATAAGAAGTCCTAAACAATTAGGCTGCAGGCATTTTGGCTTGGAACACAAAATTAGGTCTTCACCTTTTGATCTTCATCTCTAGGTCCCTACAAAGGGCTAATAATGTACCACCTCGTCTGGGTGCTGTGGAAATTAATCCATTCCATTTGTGAAGTATCCAAATTCCCTGACACTGAGAACATCAGAACAGCCATTGAGAAAATTGACAAATCTCTGTTGTGAGGAGGGTTTGCATAGCATGATTTAAGTAAGATGTCTAAGGTCACATACTGAATAAAATAAAATAAATTATTCTATGTACATGAACTGAAGGAGGGATATATAACTGGGGGGAAAATACCATCATGTAATGGAGGTCTGAATTGTAATGCACACACCCAGAAGGTCAACAGAAAGTTACAGGCTACCTTTAGTCTTCCCTTCTGAAACTTTTAAATCCTTGGCTTTTCAGCTTTGGTGCTTGGGAAATGCGTTTCAAATACATTTTGTTTTCATTCTTTTCCATGAGCCAGGTTACCTGGTTGAATTGCAACTTCCATGTGGTCTTCATTCTTCTCAAAAGAAGCATAGCAGGTCATTGGAGAAAAAAGGGAAGTAATCGATCTCCATGTAATCCATGTCTGGTTGTCAATATAATGATTCTATCAAACCCAAAATATTTCCTATGTGAGTATTTATAGTCAAAATCACATGAAAAATAGAAACATAGTAAAATATAGAAAACTGGATATAATAAGTAATATTTTACTATTTTTCTTTATTTTATTATTTTACTAGTTTATTCTTTTTTTGTGTGTCTCACCCTCCCTATGAAACCAGAAATATCATCTGAGCTCTACAAGCAAAGGCTATACAGATTTTGAGTCATTACCATTGCCAGTATGTAGGATCATATAACTAAGGCTGATGCTTAAAACAAAGCTAGACCTGAAGATGTATTCTTAGAACAGTATAAATAAATTTTCTCACTTAAAAAAGTTATATCTAGAATAATATTTTTGCTAAATTCCGTTTTTTCTTTGTTTACAGTGGATTTTTATATGCAGTATCATATAACAAAGTTTTTTGCATTCAAGTACAACCCCCAAAAAGCCAGACCATCCTGTTATTATGGAAAGAGAGCTAATATGTTGACAGAAATTTTATGAAAATGGCTGAATCAAAAAGAGAAGAATTCCATCAGTTTATCCATCTCCAGAGAAGAACGCAGTAGTAGTTCGGGCCTTGCTATGAAGAAGAGAATTCATGGAATACGGAAATGTTAGAAATATTCTAACCATGGGCAAAATGTCAGTGGGAACTTTACCCTATTAGGCACCGATGAATGCATTCCTCTCTCAAGATTTTTCTTCCATGCGAGTTCCCTTCACTAATGTTCTCATTTAAAGCTAAACACAAATCCTTTAAAATGCTGTTCTCTTCCATTGGTCCAGCAATTGCTTTTTTTCTGGTTGATCCTGTTTGGATTTTAAGATTCTAGGAGCTTATAGATATCTAGAATAGAAGTTTTGTACTTTTGAAAATTTTGTGGCCAGTTTTGGTAGCAAGTTTTTAAGTAATTGAATCAAATGTGTTAGATACTTCTGGAAAACCTCAGCTCTTCCTGTAAGATTTTCTTTGCTAGATAACACAAGCTACGACAAAATTTCTTCTCTCTATATTACATGGGGTTTAACGAGGTTGCAGCTAAGAAGTACATCCCTTTTATTCTAATATGAGCAGACTGTAAAATCTGTCTGAAAAGATCAGTAAAATAGTGGCATGTTGTACATCAGAAGTGACATCCTGAGACCAAAGGCAGTGGAACTGGAGCTATTCAGAATAGAAAGGATTTTCTCTCATATTAACAAAAAAGTTCTGGGTTTTCATGGCTCTTTATTTTTTGTTACTTAACTTCGGGAGGCCTTTTGAAAAATATTTGGCATCACATCTGAAAAAAGGTATTAACAGATGGCATATTTATTTTCTCAAAATAATGATTCAACAAAACAAAGTAAGAGTTGATATTTATCGTGGGTTTTTTAAGTTAACAGGGGGGAAAAAAAGACAAACAACTCCTCCAACAGTTTTCTGCTCAAATTCCATTTTTTTACAAATGGTAGACAGCACATACGTGCCAGCAGTGTCATCACAAAGGGCTCACAGCCTTAGAAAACCAGACACAATTTTTGCAGACCACCTTTAGGACAGTGCTTCAGATTTGCAAAGTATGGCCGATAGACCCCTTTATCTTAAATCTTAGTATGTGAGTTCATTGGTATGAAGAAGTTTTCTTATTTAAAAGGCTGAGACCTCAGCTGACATATGCATTACAGTCTATAAATAGACATTTCTTTCCATGTCCAGCGAATGAAAAATATTGTAAAGAAATAGGTATAAAAATAGGAGTCTAAAATGAAAATTTCAGCGTAATACTATAGAAATTGGAACCATGAAAACAATTTTCATTATTATTTTGAGGTCAGCTGCTGTGAAAATGAAATACCCTTAATCAAATTTATGTTGACAGCATTTCAAAAAAGTTTCTACCATGTTTTTAATCCAGTTATTTTAATACAGCTTGCTTTCATACTTTTATGCATTTGGGGGCAGGAATTGGTGGAAGATGTTCTACTAGCTGAGGAGGAAAGTGAAGGATATCTTCTATACCAAGTTTATTCACATGTGTGCTTGTGCTTGTGCATATACAATGGAATAAAGAAATTAAAGATTTCAGACAGTTCATAACAGATACCAAAATCTCATTTTGGAAACTGCTGAAAGAAATGTTAGTTTTTGTTTAATTAGCAATTAAAATATAAAAAAACTCAGAAGAATTGTGTATTTTCTGTCATCCTGGTATTTTTGGAAATGCATTTTGGAAATGCAGTTTATTGGTTCAAACTTCACTCAGTATTTTGAGCAGTTGTTGCAATTTAATCTCAAGGAAATTTTAAGAAGAGCGTCTCTTCACTTTCCAAGGGAAGACCAAATGTTGCCTTTGGGCTCAGAAAAGCAAAAGTCAGCCCCCAGCCCACAGACTGAGCTCAGGAAAGCCATGTCATCTCTGAGGGACCTTTGAAATGTTTGCAATGCTCATTCTGTCAGAACTTTATTTAAAGCTGGTGAGTGCAGATCAGGTAGGAAGACATGAAAGCCACCCAACGTCCAATATTTGGTCCCATAATCAAGCATCAGTACCAAAGCCCCCAAACAGAATATCTGGGCTAATTCATTTCATCTGGAATGAAGAATTGGAAACAAAGACCTGTGCTAGCATTCAGGAATGTATTTAATTTTCTTTGACTTGATACCCAATTACATGTTTAAAAATCTCCATTTTCTGTTTGTGAATGGAGCTAGTTTATAGCTGTTTTATCTGATTTGTTTACAATTCAATAGGAAGGATTTGGAGATTAGATTTATCTCTCAGAGAAAGTTATTACAGAAGAATGAAGCTGTTTGAAACAGAAATAATAAACAAGGACGTGTATTCATCTCAGCACTACTGACTTTGCAGGAAATTACTTTGTATTTCTCTTTCTGGGCAATTCCAGAGAAAATGTTACTAAACAATACACATTTTTTTACTGGAATACATTTTTAAAGGATAACTATTTGGAGGCAATTAAACAGTTTGAGCATTTGTATTGGGACCCGATCCAGCCTTGTGGTGTTAAGGCTGCTTACCCTTCACCCAGTAGCATGTTTTTTAGGATGGGATCCTAGAATCATAGCCAAAGTCTAGCAACAAATTGACGCATGCTTTTGGAAATCAGAATCTCCCAGAAAAATGAGCAGGAACTAGCAACTCTTCTCATTGGGGCAGTCTGCAAGTACCAAGACTGAGCCCAGAATTTTCTGAATAACATTTTTCTTCTGTCTATTAGCAATAGATTTTGGGGGTTTTAGGATTGTTTCCATTTAAAACTTTATTTTTGGCCATTCTTTGGCCAACATTTCTTAACCTTAGGCTCTGCCATATTTTTCTTGATTTCAAAAAAAATAAAAATCAACTGTGAGAGAGATCTGGATAGTCTTTAGAAATAAGACAATCAAAGCCATCCATACTGTCACTATATCTAGACATGCCTAATGAGATTCCAGGAAGTAAATATTCCTTTCTGTGTGCACAGAGTTTTTACCAAGACACCCCACATCTATTTTGCTGCAGCAGCCCTACCAGCTCGAACTTGAAAGTAATGTCAAAGTCTGTGAAAAAGTATCCCATATTCCCATGCTAACATGGAAGCAATTGATTCTTTCTATCCAGTTACTTACCCAGCGCTGCAGAAAACGACATGTTCCCAAAATACTAACTGGCGTTGCCTAAATCAGTTGCTTCCCTTTTATTGATAAAAGCATCAGCAAGAAGCACTTTGAGGATGGTGTTCACTGACTGTCCAAAATCACTAATGACATTCATGTGAGGACAGCTCCCTTCAGGAGGTTTTTCAGTCCTAACAGTATCTGCAAAACTCATTCTACCCTGTGTGCTTTATACTCGAGCTGGGAGGAAGCCTTTTTCTCCCCAGAGTGTTTTTACCTGTAGCATTATACCTGAGAGTATCATCCTTTTCTTCCTCACGTCCCTTTGAAAAACATATATTGATTTTCCTTCAGAGAGGTGTATTGTCTCTTTCTGTACATTACAGCTACTTTTTGCTCCATCACTTTGCAGTGTTGAGCCTGTGTAAGGGGTTGTGTTAAATGGACATTCCTTGCATTTGTTTGGCTTAGGAAAACATGGTATACCACAGGAATATCACATTTGTGCTGCCAAGCTCTAATAAAAACCTTCTTGGAAGATCTTTCAGTTCAGCCTCTGAGACAGGCCAGCCATGCTGCAGTAATCGGTTGCTAATGCAAATTTTTGAGGGAGAGTAGTGAAATACTGTGGGTCATTCCAGATACGTTGCGATTCTTTGGAGCTCCTGTTGTGAATATTATTTTAAACTTCAAGGATGAGGGGACTCATGGACTGTATGAGGTATGTTGTACCTGATTAATTTATGGAATAAGTGGTGTAAGAGTAAATTTATATGCCAAATAAAATATCAATTGAAATAGATCTTTCTGTTCGTGCTAGTTTGGGAACACAGCGTACAATAGACTTGGCTAATACAGATTCCTAGTTGCTGTTTCTGCCCTTTAATGAACTCTTTTGAGGTTGGTATGATTTCAGTTTTCCATTTCCTTACAATTAAGTGGACACAAAAAGTGCTTAAGCAAACTTAGGATGACAAATATGTTATCATAAAAATACTAATAATCTTGCCTGTCAACAAGAAATAAACTAGTTAACAATGTATTTACGAATGTCTATACACTTACTCAAAGTGTACGAAAATCAAAAGAGCAAATTAAAACTGAAACTAGTGTGGAAAAAAAACAAAACTAAAAGGCAGAGTTTTGATGCTGCCTGCCCTTTTCCTGTTCTTTGTTTCTTTATCTTTCAGTTTCTTCTTACATATTTTGGGTAGAGCTGAAGAAGAGTTAAATGAACAAGGATTATTGGCCTCATTTGTTCATCTCCCAGGGAACAACTTCTAATCCCAAATCCTGTGCAGATACAGGTTATAGAAGATGATTCTGGAGAAGGAATCTGCCCTCTTCCTGTTAACTACCTGCAGAACAACTAGCAGAAATTCATTTGCTTCTTAAAACCACTGGAACATAAAATCTAACACCATCAGGACCCCACACTAATCCAACACATTGTCTCTGACAGCAGCGAACAGCAAATATGTACAGAAGAGTGTTAAAATGGGACAAAGACAGTTGGTCTTTGATGAGTGTTCTCCCAGAATCCAGTGATTTGCATTTAAAGTGTTTTCTAAGCCAGTGGTAATATCTTTGTACTTAACCCTCTGTGGGCTTTTCTTCCACTAATTTGTTCAATTTCTATCCTGAATAAATTTTTGGCAGCAAGCATCCTCTGGAAAGGTCTAAACATTGTCTGTGTGAAAAAGGCAGTTTGGTAGTTTAATTTCATGTCCTAGCTAATCTTTGTATAGAGAGCACAAGTAAACCTTCATTATTCATCTTCATGACATCCATACTCCTCCCCTGGAATACCATTTAAAAGTTTGTATCCTATTATCTCACTGCCAGCCTTCTGCACCAAAGATTTAAGTGAGACATCGCACACTATTTGCAGCTCAGTTAGCAGCTCAGTTCTTTTACTTGGAAATTTATCTAAGATCTTTTGGGAATACTGACAGACCTGGTAGTTACTGTTCTTTTTGTCTCTTTATTCCATAAACTTCTACCAAAATCTTGACTAGAGACAGATTTTCCCGATACATCACTTGTAAGCAAGGTTCTGCCAAGGTGAGCTCTCTATACTCACTCCTTCACTGAGTTCACAGGTGGAGTGAATCCATTTGGGGTTTTTTCTATGGCTTATCTTTTTAAAAATATTGATGCATCTTGATCCTCTATTTGCTATATTGATGCTCCAGCAGGCTTGCTGCTTCCGACGTGTTTGAGAAAGACTTTTGTAGCATTGATGCCATTTGGAAGTTCATCTCCTGTCCCGTTCTGCTTTTTCATGTGTATTATATGGAGTTTTATGAATTTTCTGGTTATTCTATTTTGGGCACATTTTCAGCTTTTGAAGGTTCTTGCTTCTAATAACCTTCCCTACCCTTCTGTTCATCCATGCTGGCTTCCTTTTTCTCTTTCCAAAATGGGACACAATTGGCCTGAATTCCCATAGGATATCTTTGAACAGCCTCTTTGCTGCTTGGCAGAGCTTTACCCTTTGACTATCCCTGTAACTGAGCTTCCTCCCCTGTGTGTAATTCTTGTTTTTGAAAATAAGAGGTGTGGCATTCTTGTTTATGCATCTTCTACCACAGTGGAAAGTTACACCAATATTTAGGCCTTACACAGAGACATCATTTATTCTTAACCCAGAGGCTCAAGGGCATCACACTCCATAGAAAGTGACAGACTGTTGAGCATCATCCTACAGACCTGCCCATACTTTATCATTCCATGAACATTTATTGGATTGCATCATTCCATGATCAACTGACTATTTCTTCAACTTTGTATTACCTCCATGAATTTGATTCTTCCCTTTCGCATCATTTCTGCAGTGTCATCATTTTCTGCATCTTTCTTCCCTTCTGCATTAACATAATCAATGCCCTCAGCCCTTGGCAGAATGGCAAGCCCTTCATATTTCAGAGTACCTACAAGAGAAGAGAAAAACATACCATTAATTTTCAGAAACACATAATTCAGAAATAACTGAAAGGCTCTTGGTTTCAGATTCAGCTAGGTAAGTCACCTCTACAAACAATATATTCACAACGAAGTAGTACTGGAGTTGCTGTGGCTATTGCAGTCAAAATCATAGCCACTGGCTATTCTATAAATCCAGATATTGACCAAACATTGCACTCCCAAGGCAAGTTACCATCATGGCTTGACGAGGGAGAGTTGGAAAATGACCTTAAGAAAGTGTTGAGGAAAAAAAGAGTGAAATTGCTACCGAATGCTATCTAGTGTCCAGCCACTACAAGGGGGATAGAGAGCAGTGCAGAAAGGCCACATGACAATAAACATTGAGATAAACAAACACAATAAACATTGAGAACATGAGTAGATGACACTTTGGGTCTGAAGCCTGCAATCCATCACCATTCTACAACCAAAACACAAACCAGCAGCACATGGTGATGAGTAGCACTGAAGGGATGGAATTTACAAAGACCTACAGAGTGTGAGAGTTTGGGGCTGTTTCAGTAATAGAAAAGGAGCATCAAGCACCATTAACATGTAAGTTTAGTACTGTGTGAAAGCTGGTATCAGCATTTGATCTGACAACCTTTCATGTCTTCCTGTGCTGCTGTGGACTGAGATACTCGTAGTGAGCAGATGCAGTTAGTTCAGGCAAAATGTAATTTGAATGCTCATTTACCGCAGAGCAGTCCATGCAATCAAAGCTCTGCGATGAAAGCTGTTTTTCAAATAAAAAGTATCAACATTAAAGGTTTGTTACCAATTGGCACATGCAAATACATCAAGAAAAAGCAGGGGAAAGTGGAATGACTAGCAAGGGAAAGCTTGCGCTGTGTGTGCTCTTGCTATGCTCTATTTGGACAGAATGTCAAAACTTCAATCCTGCCTAAAAAGAAAAAAAAGTAAACCTTAAAATCCCCGCAGACAATTGCTCATAATCATCTTCTAGGACATTCTGAGCTTGTTCCTTTGTTTTGTGTTCTTGTCTTAACTGCCTTGTGCCCTGTGTCATCACTAACAAGTTTGGAAGGAATATGTAAAATACCACCAAAGTTGGAAAATTAGCACATTATATCCACTCCAGTCATTTTGCTCCAATGTAAATCACTGCATAAGGCACAAGACAATAAAGACTGAGCGCCATTGTTATTTCCATAGCCTGACCTTAATATCAAATGCTATGACTGGTGAGTCAGTTTCTGTCTGGTGTTTTGACATTTGCCTCTCGCTAATCATTATTCTGCACAATTCCATTAAAAACAGTATATATTAAAGCAGGGAAATTACTTCTAGAATCTGTTTCTAGGTTCTCAGTCCAAAACAGCATTGCAGCTGTGGAAAAGTTCTACTGGCATTTCAGTTGTGGAGACTGGGTTAGCTACTTACTGGAGTATTTAGTCAGTGCATATCATTCCTCAGTACACGAGATGCCCCACACTATAGTTGATGTAAGATACTAAAAAAAGGAAGGGTCTGTGCCATCATTCCTCTGGTGATCATAAGCCCAGCCAGCTATGTGGTCACCTCAAAAAGAGCAGTGTGATTTATAGAAATTTTAGATTTGAGTAGAATTTACATGGTTTCACAGCCAAGTGCTTGGTTTTGTTTCCTGCTGAAGCCAATGGGACTATTGCCATTGATCTCAAGGTGGACAGGGCTGGGCCACAAATGAAAGATTAAGGCAATACTCAAGTTTCTCTAGAAGGTTCCATGATTCCAGTCTGAGCTTCCTCCGTATCCACTACACAAACCCAAGGACTCTCAACACCTCTGTAGGGCCACAGCAAAAGAGATTTCAGAGTTACATTCTCAGGGTTTAGTTAGCACTTGTTAAAGAATGATTGAGGAAATATGGGGTAAGATCTGGGCCATTTCCAGCAAAATGCAAGCATCTAAGGCCTACAAGCACTTTATTACATTTGTTCAGAGACAAAGTTGTTAATACCTATATTTTGTGTAATACCACAGCAGTAAATGCACTTTTCCACAAAGTGGGAAATGCAGGCATCCAGGGTTATGTAAGCCTGAGAGGTCTGAGCACACAACTCCTGCCTGTCCAATCCACCAGGCCCTCTGCTCAATGACACCCTCCCTGTGTCCCCCTGAAGCTGGGCCACTATGCAGCCATGGGTCTGGCTCTCATTTTCTATCCAACCGTTCCTAACAACTTTCAAACCAGGTAGCTCATCTCAATCCAAGACAAAGTAGCAGAGCTGTAATCTCTGGAGAAGGACAGAGCACACCTCTGCTCCTAATACTGCATTTTCCATTTATGTGCCTGCTCATCTGAGTGCTCATGTGTCTTCACTCACTAACGCCGGCAGCCCATGGCACAACTGCCCTGCCTTTTCCTGCCTCTCAGGTGTTTTCTGTTTAACCTGGGACCTGAAGTGGGTGGTACTGACTTTGTCTATGGAACAGTCCTGTGGATTACAAGGGCTCGTTTCGTCAATATGTATTTCTTTTACCCTCCTGTTACGTGGGAAAATTCTTCATACAAGCCTCAGTAATCCTTTCCTGATTGGAGTGTCATTCAGATCATGTTACACTGGACAATTAGGCTGCACTTACAGTCTTGCTATTTTGCTACCTGATGATTTTTTCTCTTAATGGAGACAGTAATTTTAGAGTATTTAAAAGTTCGATTACATCAAGGATGACATTTTTCCTTTCGTATCTCCTGGGTAGGCTTGAGCTAAGCAACAGAAACCAAGCCTCATATTGATAACTACACTGAAATCTCATCTCTCCTCTTTCCAAAATTCTTGCTTTATTTATATCCATTTGGCTCATGGTTAGTCAAAGTTTTTGACAGAATCATGTTCTTAATTTCAAAGGCATTTCAGTCTTCTTCTTGAAGTGTCAAAAAAACCCACCACAGTGTAAACACTGTTCTATCCTAAAGATACAAAAACTTGACAATCGAAACAACCTCGAACTGCAACTTACTCTGACTAAAAATTCACTATATGTTCACTTGGCTCTACTCCAAGATTTAAAGTAATGCAAAACTAGCACCTAATCTTTTGACCATATAAAAGCAATTCTCCCCCTCTCCCTTTACCAAGACTAGTGATGGCTGCAATTTTTCATCCCTTTTTTGATCATCCTTTAGTAGAAATCTAAATGTTTTATTTTCTCCTATTTCTGGAGAAGAGGCCAGTACAGGTTTCCTGATACAAATAATCCCAGAATACAAAAAAATGAGGATCCAGATGCAGTTTTTGCAAATTTGCCTAAAATCTGTTCTGCTCCAAGAAAAGGCTCCACTGAACAAAAAATCTTCAGGCAGTAGAGCCTAGTAGTGACTTCTGTTTCCCCTCTAGCAAAATTTGTGGTTGTTGTGAAAAGCCCCAAATGGAAATAGTTGTCCAAAAGCTAAATATTTGTATTTCTGGCAAAAATAATCAGATTTTTGATGAAAAATAGAATTTTCCACAAAGGTGTGCACTCTGTGTAGAAAACTACTTTTTCTGTGTAAAAAGACAAAAAATTCCAGCAATTCCAGAAAAGTGATTTTGACAGAAAATTTGGAGGACTATTTATGAGAAAGTAGGATAGGGGCTTGGAAAAGACCTATAGAAAATCACAGTCTATTGTTTGTACCACAGTACAAAATCCTTTCAACTGGCTGATCATGTTCTATCTTGAAAAAAAAAAAAAAATTCTTTGCCTTCACTGTTAAAATATTTGTCCAGAACAGCCACCTGGATATGAATCTACGCATTTACTCTCACCTAGCTTAATCCACCCATTTTTCTGCCAAATTTCCTTCAGTCTACGTAGTTCCTTTCCTAATGACATATTTCATCTCAGTTTACATTTTCACAGGCAATTGAACCAATCATTCTCTAAAATCCTTAGGTCCTCATTAATACGTTCTTTATCTGCTGAATTCCTCTTTCTTGACTGCAGATTGCTAAATTTATATGCAGTGCTGCAGGTAAGACCTGACCAGTCCTCTGTGTGTCACCTGGCCTCATTCTTTGCTTTTCTGACTCCATAGCAAGTAAGTCTCTGTCCCATGTGTCCTGAGATCACGTTTATTTTTCACAGCCATGTCACATTAATACTCATATTTGCCACACAGTGACTTGCACACACAGGACTTCCTGCTATTGCCCTTTAGCTTATGGTGGTAACATTTGTTTGCTGTTCTTTAGCACATGACTGTCCATCTTGCTTTATTAAATTTCCAACTCCTTTTTAGGACTCCATTTTCAGGCGATCCAGTTCTGCAGGATTACCAGATACTGCTTTTGATTGACAGCACCTTGAATCAGTAGCAAATTTTGTTTTGTTAAAAATGAAAATAATTACTAAAAGGAGTAAAACAGGAGCCCAGCCTGATCTCTGAGGAACTTTACTGCTATCTCCTTTTTTGCTCCTGTTTATACATCAGCATTATTGGTCAGGTTTATTTAATAATTTTAACCAAATAGATTTTTCATTAAGCTTTATCAATTCAACTAGCAATTTCTATGGCAGCATATGGAACACATTACTGACAGCTATCTAGAACAAATCTAATGACTTTTCTTTGTATAGAAAGGCATTTTCTTACTTTTTCTCAGTAAAGTATTATCTCATGCTAGTGCAAACTCCCTTTGATAAATGTTACTTGTATTTTATTTAATTTTTCATTTGTCTTCTGTTCTGCACTTACTCTTCTCTATTCTTCTAAAGCCTTTTATGCCACTTCATCAGTTAATTTTTTATGCCACTCTATCAGTTATTTTTTTCTGTAGTTTTTGTGTTTCGTCTTTAGAGTTTTTTGGGAAGATCTATCCTTTACTTTAAATTGAAAAAAAATTAAAATTTTATTTTTTCGTGTCCAGTAAACTCTCAAAAAAAAAGCACTGACCAAATTTGGAGCTTTGAAACAAATTAGAGTTAAAATGACATTAGCCAAGTACTTTCCATTATGCCAAATACCCAACTTACTTATTTTAAATTTAATCTATAAATTTAAAAGATCAGATTCTACTTCACCCACACCTGTGAATGTAACTGAATGCCTATTACTTTAATGAGTGTAATAAGTATTAAAGGATCTGAGTATAATGGAAATCAGAAAAACTGGATGCCCTGGCCAAGAAATTGAAAAAGTTCATTATACTAAAGGGATCTCTCTCACTCTTTTGAAATGACATGGAAGTCTTCTAAATTTGAGAGAGAGCGAGAAAGAACAAAATTGCATACTTTACACTAAGTACTGTAGACTACGCTCTGTGTCTTTGGTGAAAAATGTCCCTGTGCCATTTTCCAACTGAGGATTTCACAGTTACAGACATCACTTTAAACAAGCTCTTTAACAGGCCTGAACTTAACAAACCAGAAAAGTGTCTTTGTTTTCACTGAATTTATTTGTGTTTGTGATCTGCAGAAACATCTTTTTGCGTAGCCAAGCTACTTGCACATTACAGAAGGACCACTCCAGATGGTTTTCCATATCACTGTTGCTGGTTGGGAATCTCTGCTTTGGGGTGGAGTTGGTGTGCTGATATTGGCAAACTACCATTTCACAGGCCACTGCCAAAAAGCATTTTGTAGAGCAGTTTGAGCCTCATAACTAGAAGAGGCACCCTCAGCTACATCATAAAGCTACTCTTCATGCCCAGACACCGCAGGGCACTGTTGGGGATGCTCAGAGGGAGGAGAATGAAAAAGCTGAGGTGAATGAAAACACTTGAGGACAGCCTTTCCTTAGAAAACTCTCTGTCTGCATGGTGTTGCTTCTCTGCCTAGGAAATAACACAGGGTTCAAGAGATTGTGGGGACATAAGACAATCAGTAATGGTGGCAAAAGTTTGAAATAACCATAAGAACTTCTGGACATCGTCTGGGTCTGCAGATAAAATACACTGATGAGTTTGTTCATTCAGAGAATCTAAATTTCATCTTCTCCTCTTACTGCAGCTACAACATTTGATGCAGGGAGGTTGGACAGTAGCACACTGTGCTGCTTCTCAAAAGATGGTGATGTAGCCACATGTCCCCTGGAGCCTGCTGAGGTCTGAAATCCCATCGTCATGAGCAGGACACACACTGTTTGCCTCACTCAGGCCTGGAACTTTCTTTGTTGCATTCCATCTGATCATTGAGAGAGGCTCAGTAAGAACAATCATGTTAATAGTTACCGATGCTAAAATTTGTCAGAACTTTAATTTTCTCTAGTATAAAAGATCCAAACTGCGCATACATTAGTCACAATCCATTTTTCCTGGAAACCCTTTCTAAAATCTTTTTCCAAGGCTGATGAAATCTTTCCTTAAGTAGTTGGGCTGCAGGAAAAAAAAACCAAACCAAACAAACAACCTAACAAAATGCAGGATGACAGTAGAGAATGTGTCTGGGAGATTTAGGAATATCTGATGAAGACCTAGTGTCTTTGAAAAGTATGAAGGCCTAGGAAGAGCACTCCTTTGGCAATGAGACTTAATACAGCATTCCACATAAACTCTCTGTGGTCTGGAAAGCAGGGCTCAAAGCACATGAAACAGCTTGAGCAGCTCAAGAGACAGCCACTCTTGCAGGAGGCACCTTGTCCAGGATAGCTTGTACACATGCTTTGAGGGAAACCCTTCAAAGTTTTTCATGCAGTTTAGATATTTCTGTCAACGGTATGTTATGCATAATGCGAGCAATAATTGTTAGATCATTGAAGAAAAGAAAACTCCTTTTAAACAATGAAAACAATGGATTTGGAGTCTTTATACACAGGACATGAACAAGATTTGTGGGTAAAATGCAAATTGTCAAAGCATCCTGAACTCCATAAACACATTAAATAAGAATTGGGCTCAAAGGGCTTTGGTGTCACTGCTTCAGTATGGAAAGTCTAAATCAGCCATTTATTGCCAGCACTGTGTATTAGAGGTTTCTGAAGAGACGGATGGCCAAGCAGCAAGTAGTTGTTACTTAAAGCTCTACTGGCGTGTACCTTTCCTTGGCAGGCAGACTCTTCCAACAACTGGAACTGAAGAAAAGCTTTTGGGTCCTGAATGTGAAGCGAGAGCAGGGAACTTGCTGTACCTTGGCACTGCCTGCCACTGCGTCCATTACCTGTCATTGAACTTTCTATTTCCACTTTTACTGCCCTCTGAGGAACACCCAGGCTCTGCTGATCCAAAATAATATTTATTTCAAACAAAATGCATTTACTTCTCTACCACCTCTGTTGTGATGAATTTCTATCCATGTTTGGACTCCCTCCTTTTTCTCCGTGTGTCTGCAGTCCTTCTGTGCCTCGTGGATACCTCCATAAAATCTTTCCTTTGAATTTGACAGGCCCTTCTTTGAAGTGGCATCAAATCAACTCTGTCTAAATTTATATGACTCCTTTGTTCCTTCATAAACTTATATGTACTTTGCTGATTAAGAGTATCAGTCTCATTTGTATGTATCTCTATATATCAACAGCTGTTCTAGTTTCATTCTTGTTCTTTTTTTCCCTTCTATATCCTCTATAATAGGGCACTGAACTGTGATATGTGGAAGTGAAAAGAACTTGAACCATGATTTCTGGACTTCATCCGTCAAGAATTTGTTTTCTTCTTAGGAAAGAACAAGCACTTAGCTATATATAAACAAAAATATTAGTATTTGATGCATCTCCTTCATCTGGTGTCTCTTTCATGTCAAAGAGTCACTGGGATTAGCAACAGAGGAAAGAGCTGAGAAATAACTGATGATATTTCTTTTCACCTAAAAATGCTGATTCATTGAAAACAAAACATCACAAAAATCCAACTGTGTACAATCTTCTGATAGAACAGATGCAAGTTTCAAAAGTTCTTTGCTAGTTCTAGGATATGTGAACAACTAATACTTGAGATACTAGTTTCTGTCATTCCACAGAAGGAATAATGATGACAGTTCCCAAGACTGTTTCTACACAGCATGTTAACAGTAATTTGTTAATTGGTTTCCCAGGCTACTCAGCTTCAGCAGCCTAATGAATCATTTGCTCGAAGAATCAAACACTGGGGTTTGGTGTCTGGCAACTCTCGTGTCCTCAGCTGCTGGGGCAGCCCAGCTGGGGGACAGCCTGCCTGGTGGCTCCTCTGCACAGGGCCTGCTCCGGGCTTTATTTCTGAAGAACCTGATGAGCCTTGGCATGTATTAATTCCACTCATGAGAATGACTGCTCTCTTAGTGGGATGCCAGTCATCACAAAGGGCAAGAAAGAACTTCTAAAGAGAGAAGATAGGAAGGATTTTCCAAAGCCTTGAAGTAATGCTAAAACATCATATTCTTGTGAATGATAAAAGAAATGGTTTTGAGATTTTTTTTTTTGCAAAGACTGATAGCTCTTAAGGAATTGTGAGGAGCACATCCAGACTGCCTGTGTCAACCAAGAGCCTGAAGAGGAATCTCGTACACCAGCCTCAGGAATCACTGGGGCACTGTGCAATCCTCCATGGCCAGGAGTTTTGACCCGAGAGCCTGCCTGGGAATCTCAGAGTTAATGGCATAACCAGTCTCTTCTGCAGCCCAGCTGCATGAGGAGTAGGTGCAATCTGGCCCTTCGGTCCACCCGTCACATACAGATCAAAGCCAAACCAAAGAGGTACTCTTCTCTGCTACAACGAAAATACTTTCATTACCTGACCATATACCATCCTACAAGTTTTTCTTTCTACATTAGTGTTTTCCTCTGCTCTCAGCATGCAAGTTATAATACTGCTCATTAATTTGTAGTATTTCTTTTTTATGATATCAAAGATGTTTTAATCAGCTATTTCTTCTTAATATATGAAAATGTTTTTGCATATGCATTAAAAATTTAAATTCTCTTTAACTTTTCTCATAGAAGTGTCCTTGCTTTGTTTGTAGCTGGTTACTTTGGGTGGCATAAGGCTATTTAGGAGAGTTTTATGCTGCCTCCGCAGTCCCTTTTAATACATTGTACTTACATGACAGCACATATTAAGTCAGTGGAAAGGCAACTCTAATATATTCTCATTCTCAGCTAAAAGCCAACATATAAACGCTTCTTTTTCTGTAAAAGAAGGCATGGGCTAACATGTCACTTAGCTACATACTTTCTATGCCTTGTGAGGCAAAACCTAGATCCATGCCTGGTGTAAACTGCCAGGCAATAACATGGAGTTGCCTTAAACTCTTGGTTCTCTATTCAGACCTCGAAAAAAAACCCAGTTGTGGGGAAAGATTTAGTAATACAGCTGTTGCTGTGCACAGTGGTAAGACTGACCCTGTCAGGGATCACTTCACTCACGCCTCAACATTTTCCGTGTGTGCCTGGCTTGAGGGGACTGTGTTCGATGATCTTACTGGTTTCACCGGCAAAAGGCACCCCGGTGCGGGCACCGATGTGCTGTCGGGACGGGCACCCAGGTTCCCTGGGCGTCTATCACGGGAAGAGGGGGTTCTTCTCCGGCACCTGGGAGCGGGCAGCGAGGGGTAAGAGCCATCCAGTGCCCGGCAGCGGCCCGGGGGTGGCGGTGGGCACCTGCGGGGCGCAGCGATGGGCGGGGGGCGTCCCGGCTCAGGGCAGCGACTCGCACCTCTTATGGGGGGAGCGCCGGCGGCAGCGAGAGGGAGGAGGAGAAAAGGAAGGCG
This sequence comes from Mohoua ochrocephala, assembly GCA_013398855.1. Lineage (NCBI taxonomy): Eukaryota > Metazoa > Chordata > Aves > Passeriformes > Acanthizidae > Mohoua > Mohoua ochrocephala. Next base: position 19,667 of record VZTA01029517.1, read on the forward strand.
AGGAGAGGGGCTGGAGAGACGCGGGCGGGCAGGAGCCGGGGGCTAGAGGAGGAGCTCCGCGCAGAGCGACGGCGGGCACGGCCGCGGTCGAGCCGGGAGCTGAGGAGCCGGAGCGGGGCAGGTGCGGGAGCCGCCACCGCCGCTGCCCGCGGGGCGGGGGAGCCGGCAGCG
>VZTA01029517.1:20119-31333 GCA_013398855.1 Mohoua ochrocephala
CCCCGCCGGGACCCCCGGGCGCTGCCCGCCTGCGCTCCCTGCCCGCACCCCGGGCGCTCCGCAGCGCCAGGACGGCTCCGTCCCGGCTCCGCTCCACCGGGCACGGTTCCATCCCCGCGGAGCCGCCACTTGCTCCCCGCAGTTTTCCCCGTAGCCGGTGGACACCGCTGGTTTGCGAAGAGTTTTCACGGAGCGCTGCCCGGGAGCGGTCCAGAGGCCACTGGCCGTCATCGTAGGGGAAAAACCCTGCATCAACAGCTGCTTGTACTATGTGCAATGGGATTGCGATGTGCAAAGTATTCCGAATATTGAAGTCTTCTTTAGGGCTCCTGCTTTTATCATCTTTATATTTTCAAGCGTTTCTTAAGTAGTTTGTAAAAGTCAGTTACATTGATGGAAGCATGATGCACACACACAAAAAAAATTAAAAATCCCTTTAGAATTTTTTTCTTTTTTTGTTACTGTATGACACCAAAAGCCGGGAAAACATGCTGAAGGTGAGTGTAAGCTGCTTGTCAGAGGAAATGTTCATCTGTCAAACTGCTGATCTAGATGCCTTAGAAATTGCTAAGCTGCTTAAAACGTAGAGAGACTCCTGAGCTGGATTTCCAGCTCAGTGTGCACCTTTACACGCGGCTCTGCATTCATTGGTGACAAAGGGTAACCTGCTGCTGGTTAAGCAAAGACGGATGAGCACAACTCCTAAAGAGTGGTGAGTGCCCTCAGAATCTTGATGTGTTTTGGGAGGTGGTCAGAGCCACGTAGTCTGGAACCCTAAATCTCTTTCTTTAGCTTTGTGAAGTCCATCTGAATGAAATGGATGTGTTAGAACAAAGTATAGTACAGTTTAGCAGGCAGCCCAGCTGTGAAAAGCAATATGCTACCTTTGGGTACTAACAAATGTATGTTTTCAAATGAACCTTTGCTATTAATCACTGATATTTTGGAAGTACAAGAAAGAGAAGTTTTTATTTGGCAGCTTTCTTAATTGCAGTAGCTACTTTGACTTACCCTTCATTTAGGTAACATTTTTATTTACTGCACCTTCCTTTCCAAGACCCAGTAATTGTAATACTTCTTGATGAGTAGGAAATCTACTGTCAGTTACTGAATGTTTGCGCTTGGAAATTAAAAATAGCCAAAATATGTTCTGTGAAAGGAAAGTGCTATTAAAAACATTATGTATACATGGGACTTTTATTTTACATGGGAGCAATCTGCAAAAAAAGACAATACATTTTCAGTATAATGCTGTACTTTCAATAATAAGTTCTAGAAATCCTAATTTGTGTTAAATGTGTCTTTGAAAGGAAAAGAATTCTGCACTCGAAACATATAATTTCAATACTCAACATAGAGAAAAGACATGGAAAAGGAAGTAAGGTTCTGATGTTGTAGATGGCAAAATGAGACGTTTGGAGAAGAGACAGATTTTTGTGAGTTTTCATAACAGCCCCTGCTGTTATGCTCATGGCTCCTGCGCTGTATTTTTAAAAGCTGTGCAAGTGGTTTGTCCACAAGGAGACTGCAGAATCACCAGGTTCTCAGTCCTAACTCTGGAACCGAGGTTCTGGACCCAGAATCACAGCTTAATTAATTACTGTCATTTCAAAAAAATTACTGTGTCATGCATCAGAGATTGTTACCAGATTCTGTTATTAAATGTCTCCTAAAAAATGTGAGAGAAAAGACAGAAACTTAGAGAGAGACCACCTTTTTCTTGGTGATTGCAAGTGTGAGGATGCGTGAAGTACTGCATATTCCCATTTTATTTATTTGTGATTTCATTTGAGCTAATCAAACTGTCCCATCAGCTCCAATGACGTTTCCAACTTTTCCATTTGTCACCTCCTGGAGTAATTTCTGCAGTGCAGTCTCTTACGGACTCCATGTGTTTCTCTGTGAGACTCTGAGTGCCTCTCTGAATTCATCTGACCCCAGTACAACTTCCCAGGGTCTCATTTCTCTCCCCAGTACTGCTGCGTTCCTGTCTCTTCCCGTGGACATACATAAACTTTTCTGAAAACCCACAGAAACTGGGGGCAAGGCTTTGAACCAGTACAGGCATTATTAGTGCTTTAATTTTTAGGTAGGGGGGTTTTCTTCCTGTGTAGCATTTGCTTGAATCAAATAATCATGCTCTGGGGCCTTCAAGAGATAAAATATACATGGTGGAAAAGGGGAGAAAAGTAGAATTTACTGTGTCAAAAAGAATGAAGTTTGATCAATTTTCATAGTCTGTGATTTGTATTAAACTTTCAGCTCCTTAACTTACTACAAAAGGGAAAAAAAGCAAATGTGTCTACTCTCCCGTTTCAGTTTCAGCTCAGAGTTTTTCTGGAGAAAAACATCTGAAGACACAATATTGAGGAATGCACCAGAAAGTGAATGCTACAGGAAGAAGCCAGTAGATTATTTCAACATTTTGTTCTGAAAAGTCAATGTGTGAGAAGCTAAAATGGGCATCGAGTGTGAAAAATGCCTAGCACGTGCTTGGGTGAAACCTGTGCCAGTTAAAGTTGTGGCTTTCATTACTGGTAGTTGCAGTCTTCATGAAGCATTTTAATTCTAGTTTCAAGACATAATGTGTTTGCTAATTTCACACAGGTGAATGGTGTCCATCCAGAATGCAGATTTCAGCTAGAGATTCACAAGGAGGAAACAAGGTGCATGGAACTTCTAAAGAATGCAAAGCCAGTGGACTACAAAGGTAAGAAAAGAAAAGCTGTAATGTAGAGATAAGTGGAGTATTGAAGACTTTCTGCCTTTACCTTCTTTCCTGTTGCAATTGCAGTGTCCGTAGTTGTCTGAACTGTGCTTGGGATTTTAAGGATTTTAGAATTTATGCAATTTTGCATTAAGTGTACTGCTGCAGCAAGCACATGGTGAGGGATGTGCAGGTGCTAAGAGTGCACTGGCTGGGACACCAGCTGGGAGCAAACACGTTCACATGTGTTGAGGTGGTGTAGTATTTTCTGACTGGCAGAGGAGCTGCAGGCTGTGATGACAGGACCAGCAGAAAGAACAAATCTGAGGGAAAGCTGAAAGCCTTGGATCCAAATATCTCTCTCTAGCTATGGTTGAGAGTAAAGTACTAGTGGCAGGAAGGATCCCTGGGTCTCCCAAGTGGACAGTGTTTCAGACAGAAGATCAGATTCACACCCAGAGGACCATGGAGTCGTGCAAAGGGAAACCTGGACAGTTCTGTTACACCCAAAACCCCAGCTCTCTCTGTTCCTTTATTGTTTTCATTTTCTTTCTGCATAGAAAAATAAATATATAGGTAGTGATATAGCAAACTGTAATTTAATGGAAGGAAGAAGAATAGTAGATGTAAGGGTTTTTGTTAGGTTTTGGGGTTTGGGGTTTGTTTGGTTTGGGTTTTTTTGTGGGACGTTTTGGTTTTTTAGATTTTATTAGATTTCCTTGCTACATTTTCGTGTTAGTGGAACAAAAGTTTATGGAGAAATGATGTTTTTCTTGTAAGCTGAAGCTGCTGGTAAAACCATTTGTTCAGTGAGCAGAATACAAAGGCAACAGATAAATTCAGCTTGGCAATAGGTGGTTTATTTGGGCTTTTTGTGTTCATGCCGTTTTGAATGCACTCTCAAGATGACTATGGGACCTCAGAGACCTGCCATCTGCAGTGCCCTTTGAGCATAAACATGAGTCTCAACTCGTGATGCTTTTTCCACCTGTCCTCAATTTAAATGTGAAACTCTCTCAATGCATATTCTAATATTAATATGTATAAAATAAAATAATTTAAAGGATCATCAACATTTTTTATTTTATTATAATTTCTCCTTTTTATTAATCCAGATTACTAATTTAAAAAAATGCAAAATCGTAATGGAAGAATTCATCTAGATTTATGACTTTTATTTATATGTGAGTGGTGAAGAGAGATGGCTGCTACACAAATAATACTAGTGTAAAGCCAGATGGAGAAATAATTAGTAGCCCAGCTTAATGAATCAAATCATCAACCAATAAATTCACTGTTAGCTGTTTTATGGCTTTGCAAGTCAAGACCTCCTCAAGATACACTTTTGTGATCCAGACGCTGGACTGCTCCGAGGGTATCTTTGTGATGCACACCAGTTTTATTTTGGGTTCCCTAGGGGAAGAAAGAAGTTTGCTGTCAGTATTTGCTTCCCAGCCTCTTTTCACTGGAAGAGGGGTGCCTCCTGAAGGCAAACTTCTGTGAAAGAAAACAGAGTTTTCTTTCACAGAACTCATGTCCTTCATGTCTTGGAAGGACACAGCATGTCTGATGGTGTTGATTCAACCCTGCAGACAGTGGCGAAACAGCAGTGCAAGGATTTATACATTTTGTTGAATGTCTGTCTGAAACTAAAGGAATATTCCATTTTGTTGGAGACTGGAATAAAGCCCCTGTGGTGATGAACCTTTAAAACTTCATGTTTAATATTACAGGAGAATTTGTTCTGTGCTTCCTATTATAGATACCCTTACCAAGAACCTTCAGAGAGTAGCCTGTGTTAAATGTATGCATTTGTATTTACAAAAATAGACATTCTCTCTGTGTCCTTATTTCCTAATAACCTCTCTGTAATCATACAAAGAAGTAAGGACTATTTCTAACAGTAATACTCTGACTGCTGATAAAGAAGAACTACTAATGAAAATTGGCAAGCTGGAACCAGTCCAAGTCATAGCTCCACGTGTAACTTGTAGTACATTTGAATCATAATTCTTTACAATAAATTCCCAAATGCTATTCCGCTTTTTCCTGGATGGGAAAGATGGTTACACAGCCCTTGTCATGCTTTTCTAGCTTTAGTATGTGCTACCTGACTTACAAAAGCTGTTAATGAAATCTCGTGAAGGTACTGTCTTGAATTTGGAGATAAAGATTCCCTGAGACTTTCCGCAGAAGGCTTGGACATCCATTATGAAAATCAGTGGGAATATTTTCATTAATTTGTTGGGCACCTGGGAAACCTTCACACCTCTATGTCACCTCTATGCTCCAGAATTTGGCTGGCATGCACAGCTGCTGAATTTTGGAGGATCCAAATTGTATGGGACATGTAGTCTCTTCTTTGAACTAGAGGGCAATTATGTATTGAATATCTTTTCTAATCTTCTCAGCTCCCAGTTAGGGATATAAAAAGGAAACATTTAAAGGAAATTGAGGTTTCTTTGACGTGATAAAATGATATTATACCTGAGCTGCCTCAAGACATAGGCTGAAGAATTTCACTGAGTAATTTTTGCATTGCACCTAAAATCACTGACTATGAAGTCTATGAAGCACCTGCTTACTTCATGGCTTAATAAAGCAGTAGTGTGTTTTGCAGAGAAACACTGTATAAAGACTGGGTAAGCCCCCTTTGAACGATGCTAAGGATATGCTAAAACCAAAGGACACAGTTGATCTAAATTCTGCTCATTTGCGAATGTCAAACTGTGAGACACCCGAACCTCTTGCTTTGCACCCTTTGGGGGATTTTCAGGCATTAGCACATACTTTTCCATTAGTGGACAGCATTACACTCCATTTAGGGAAGAAGTCACTCTCCAAAGACCTGTGGCAGTGCTTTCCTCTCTGTAGTGCTGTTTAGAACATCTGGTTGTTTATTTTATGAAGACTGCATTAGCTTCTATCCACATTTGTTTTCTTCTTCCCTCCGATAATTTGGCCCCTGAGGTATGGATGGACCTTAGCTGGGAGCCTAGGAGAGGTTGGGTTTTTTTGGTGCACATTTTATTTTTGAAGGGCAGATGAATTGCATTCTAACTGGCTCATAATAGCTACAGATTTTGAGGTCTATGTGGAGAAAACTCTTTTTTAAAAATCTGCTATCCATGGCTTATCTTCTTACAAAAAAATAGAAAGCTCCCCAAAAAAGTGATTGAAAATACATAAAAATTGTCCTGCTGCAAATTTCTGCCTTTATTCAGTATTTAGAATTTTTTCTTATAAAGTAACTGGCTCATTTCTCTTCATCTTTAAGTGAAAAATGAAATCTTATGGTCAAAAATGTTAAAACTCAGTCAGGAGAGTTTTAAAACTAAAGTTCTAAAAAATATTTCATTGTGAAAAAAAACCTAAAAGTTCTAAAAAATATTTCATTGTGAAAAAAAAGTTTAGGGATTTTTGATTCATCTTGGACTGAGTGACTGCACAGTTAAATGTGTCTTTTTGTATCTTGCTTTCCAAAATGTGTTTTTGTGAGACCCATATGTCAGACAACATAAAAGTTTTAATTTTAGATATGGCGTCTTAACTTTGAGGAAGAGCTGTAGATGAAAAGAAAAATGGCTTTCGAAAGAATTTCCTAAACCTCTCAAAGAGAAGCTTCATAATGCAGTTAGTAATGGGACATTAAAAGAGACAAGGCTACCAAAATGATGCTCTTATTTATTTGTAAATTTAAAGCAAGAGGAACCAATATTGCTGTATAATCCAATCTCCTGAATTGCACTGTCAATAGAACTTCCCTCAGCGATTCCAGCACTGAGCTCATGATCTTGTGGATGAATCAGAACTGTTCAGAACAATGGGACGAATATTCAAATATTGGACCATGGCAAGTTGTCCAGAAGTTAATTTATCTGACTAACTTACCTGTTAAGGTTGTTTGTCCAGTAAGAAAGGTGCCTATTTTGCATTTACACCCCCCCACACACACACCTCTGTGCATAACTAGGCAAACCTGGTGATCACTCTGTCATCCACATGAGTCAATAAAAGACTGACACAAAGCCAGATGGGGCCTTTCCTTTGCTACACGAAAAGGAATCTCCTCAAGGTTCCCCCTTTCTTAACGCTCCCTATCTCATCACGGTCTTGCGTCAGGTCTTCTTTAGTTTTGAAGCTGTTTCCTCTGTACAATCAGTCAGTAGTTCAGACTGCAGTGTTGCTTACAGTCATCTGAGGTAGCATGCAGTGGAATTAAATGAGATGCTGGGATCATGGAACTTCTCTCATGCAACACTGGTAACTCTTGGAAGAACAACTTTAGCTTTCCTGAATCTCTATGCTGCTGCTTTTCTGGCTGTAGTACAGACACGTTGCTACTTTTTAGTTCACACATTTTTTATGAAGGAAGCCAAAGGGGCTGCTTTGGATATTTTTCTGTTTTGGCTTTCACTAATTGAAGTGTCATCATTAATGACACCACATAAAACTGATCATCCTTACGGTATTGACAATGTCTGGGCTTTGTGAAAGCTGTACTTAAATATTTCAGGGCAGAAGAGAGGCAGAGCTTTGTCTTTTGAGGAGGCTGGGTGAGAAAGAGCCTTGAATGAAAGGAGTTGCCTACTGAAAAATATCTATTAGTAAATAAAATAGTGAAGACCAATAAAATGTCCTGATCAGCCTCATTCAAAAATCTCACATAATAAAGTTTACTGAGAGTGACAATAACAAATCCTTTTGGAAAGAAGAGAAGCACCAGGTGTCCACAATGATTTTGAAGACATGAAATTTCTGCTCTACCCAAAATGTAAATAGAAATTCAGCAGTAGACATTAATATATGGCATTTGTAGCCCTGAAGAAGGAAAATGCACAGCCTTAAATGAATTTATTGTGTTTTCCAGAAGATTCGGAAGGAAATACTGCCCAGCAGAGTTTTGCACTTGAGTCCTGAGAAAGACAGCTGTGGCCATGGCAGTGTATTCTCCATGACATCCCAAGTTCAAATACCATAAGGAAGAAATTTTGAATACCAAAACACTGAAAAAGTTTCAGCTAATGCAACAAATAGCACATGGGTTAGACATAAGACACACTAGCAGAAATATATGGTCTTACTTCTTAACAGAGACTTTTAATATTTTGTGGTGGGGTTTATATGAACAGGAGATAGATATTTAATGGTGTTTTTGAACAATGTACAGCATGCCAGAATTGGAGCAACATAAAGATGAAGATACCTCTTACAGCTTTGACTATGCATACATTAATATAATTGCGTAAGAAAGAAAATAATGTTCTTATGGTAAGATTAGCATACTGTCCAGTCATACAAAAATAAATGCTCTTGTCTCCAAAGGACCTTATGAGCAATTGGAAAGCAGGCTTTTCTTGGAAAATTTGGATGAAAATTTGTTTTCTTTCTTGAGAGGGTTTTTTTTCAAAGTTTTAGCTGGCAACTTCCATATTTCCCTACAGAACCCTAAAAATGTGTAAATTACATTAAATATAAAACTGGCCAATAGATTTTTGATTTTCTAAAGGGAAACTGTTCTTCAAAAGGGAAGTAAGACATTTCTTCTGAAGTGTTTCATTCAGTGAAAATCCAGAAATCCCTTAGAAGTCTCAGAAACAGCATTTTTGCCATTCCTGGTAACAGAACTGGTTTTTGAAGAACCTATGAACTGCAAACATTTTAGGTGAATATGAGATAAACTCTGGTTTTTTTCATCATTCTGTTTAACCTAGTCAAATCTGATGCATACCGTAGAATTTCAAATTTCTGTTGGCTGTCTGTGAGTAGTGTTCGTTGACCAGAAATCAACAGTTTTTCCATCGGCATCTCCTCGGTATTTCTGAGTAATTGGAGCTGCTTCTTGGCCACAGTGTAGCCAGTGCTTTCGTTTTCACACGGCTTTGGGCAGGCAGGGTCTGGCAGGGTCCGTCCCCCCATGTCGGGGCAGCCCCAGCGCCGGGCAGATGTCACCTCCCCGGGGCAGGGACATCAGCCTGCGGGGGTGGGTCAGGACCCAGCCCGGCACAGGGCACCAGAGCCCTGGGATGGCTGGGCAGGGCTGGGAAGGGGCAGGCGCGGCTCTGAGGAGGATGAAGGTCCAGCCCTGGGCTGAAGGTCCAGCCTGTTCGTGCTCTCAGGGCCCTGACAAAAGCAGGTGGCAAATAACCTCAGTGAGGCAGCTGGGAGCAACAGCTTTTTTGGGGCTGTCTCATTCCTATTCCCGCTCTAAGCAGTTCTGCTTTGCTCCCAATTTCCTAGTTTGCTACTTGTGTAGCACCTCCTTTGCGTTTCTTTTTTATCACTCGTGTGAAAATGCAGGAGGAATGTCAGTCCATATATGTTCATAATTCCCATGCGACCTGAGTTCCATTCTGTGGCACACGGACCTGCGGTCTAGAAATCATTGCCCATAAGAGGTGAGACGGCTCCTGCTCTGCCAAGTAAAGTACAAAACCCAAAACGTTTCTCTCTTTGAAAAATAAACCCTAGGCTAGCTGTCGACTTTCTGACTCATTTTCAAAGCACTCTGTTGTTTTTTCATGTTTTATGCACGCCTAGACAGTTTTAAAAAATGCTAAACCTCTCTTGGAAGTGACAGTTTTTAAATCCAAATACAAAGTGCCACCTAGCGGTTATGTATTTATAAAATGTGTCTATAAACAAAATTTTCCAGCACAAGCCCCAGTGTTTCACGTTTTTATAGATGAAGAAGCGCACGTAGGTAAGTGAACTTGTTGCTCAAAGACTGGATCTCAAAAAGCAGGATGATGAATGTGGTGGCAGTACTTATGTAAGCTGAAGAAAATTAGAAACAAAATGTGGTTTATAGTCTGTTATGTTTCCTTTCATTATGAACTATCTGCAAATGCATGACAAGCATTAAAGACCAAACATTCAAATAAAGTAAGTGATCTCATTGAAACTAGCTAACAATAGCATCTGCAGTGTCCTCTGGAGGGGCAGGAGAGGGGATCAGTAGAAGAGAGACTTTTGAGCGAGTCACTGGGCAAGGGTTTTCTGGGAAGCTTGGTTGTTTCCTTGGATATGCTGTGAATGACACACCAGAGAAATAAATGGTGCAAATGAAGAGATTGAAAAGGGATTGTTCTATGCGGGGTGCAGGAGTGTTCTTCTTGACACCACAGAATCAGGGATGAAGAACCTCTCTTCTTTTTGCCTTTACTAGCTTTATTAGCAGTTGTTAATGGCTTAACCCCAGAGATCAACCCAGCCCCTCACAGACACTTGCTCACTCCCACACCAGCAGGATAAGGGAGAGAATTGGAAAGGTAAAAGTGGAAAACTCTTGGGTTGAGCTAAGGACAGTTTAATAGGGAAAGCAAAACCCACTGTTCAGCACAGATCCAAAACACAGCCCCATATTAGCAACTGTGAAGAAAATAAACTCTACCCCAGCCAGAACCAGCACAACAGTTAAAGAAAAAGGTAACGAATATAATAGTAGATGCGCAGGAAAAGTTGAGGAGCTAACACAGATCAAGCTGGAGTGGCTTTATATGTGTACATATCAAAGTGAAAGGACAAAAACACTCAGTGCTTGAGAATTTATTGAAGCACAATGCAAACTTAGAGACTAAATCCATTAATGAACATAAAAGAAAAAAGATGTACATTAAAGTACATCTAGGTACTTAGAATATTTTTAAAATATTATAAATAAAGAAAATTACAGACATTATGTGAAATAAACATTGGAGCAATTTAAGTTTTGCTTAAAAAGTGAGCTACTTTCTACAGAAAGTATCTTTTTACTGGTAAAATTGATACCAGAACTAAAACTTAAAACCTTATTTAAAGCTAAAAAATATAAGTATTTTGTCTCTTACTTGATTAATATCCTTCAGAGACCGTAGGAAACAGGCCTATGTATGTGAAAGATGGGTAAAATTTCCAGAAAATGAGACTTTAGATAATGATTTTATGAGTGCTGCATTGATGGATGACAGTCCAGAAATCCTAACACTGGGTGAATTAATAGCTGGACAAAGAGCTGTAGAGAGTGAGTAGAGAGGAAAATATTAAGTTTGATCAAGTTAGATATTCTATGTAGGGAAACAGAAACATTCAGCATAGCATTTACCACACCCTCGCTTCCCAGCAGTATTGTGTTTAAAGCACCACAGACTGCTTTGTGGTCACTGGAAAGAAACAGGCAATTGTTGGGGGCAATTAACCTGGCCTAATTTCATGTGTTTTAGGATGAAGCGCATCATTCTCTGTCACCTTCTGACATATGTCACTGCATATGTCATTGTTGTAAAAGGATACTATGGTGGGTGAAAAGAAGTGTCTGGAGACCTGTGAAACTCACCAAGATCTCCAGTTGTGCCGCATCTTTAATTTCCAAATCAGTAGGGAATTAGTTGCTAGTTTTAATTGTGCTGAATGAAGCTTGTGGTGTACAAAAGAGATGCACTGTTGGGATGGAAGAGACAAATTTATGCAAGCGTAGTAAGAGTGGACTCGTTAATTGTATCCCTCTGCCGGTTCCCTTCTGGTCCCCC
>VZTA01029544.1:0-12586 GCA_013398855.1 Mohoua ochrocephala
TGTGGCTGGAGGATGCTTCCATTGAGGGCAGCCCATCTGTGGCAAATGCTTCTAAACGCACTATTTACCTCCCATCTGGTCCGCCTGATTATTGGGGGGAGGGGGAAGGGTCATTATTTCTCCCTCTCCCTTCGTGGTGCTCAGAGGCTCCTTTCTTTCTCCCCTCTCAGCCCCCCTCCCCCATGCCATGCCCCAAAAAAATTCTTTGCGATTTTTTTTTTTTTTTTTTTGGAGACCTCTTAGCAGCCCTCCTCTATCACTCCCCCTGTGCCGGGAGCTCCTGAGGAGGGCGGATTAGGAGCTGTACCCCCTTCCACGGAGCCAGCACTCCCTCCCGGGTCCTCTCCATCCAGTCAGCGACTCTATCCCAGATCTTCCAAATGCTGCAGAGTCATGGTACCCCAGAGAGGCCGAGCCAGACTCCCTCGACCCCGCTGCTCGCTAGACGCCCCCTCCCTTTTGTCCGGGAGGGAGTCCCGAGGGTCAGCGGCTCAACCAGGCCGGCGCAAGCCCGCATATTCCCAAAGGGCCGCTGCACAGATGAAGTTTCAGCGAGGAGCATGCCTAGGCCCCCGCATCTTCCCTGGCAGAGTCCCTGCAGGCTACAGACAGGCGTTACACCCAGGCTCCCCTAAACCAGCAAACACAAGCAGATATATCCTGGGGGAACAACCGAATTTTCCAAGGGGCAGTACAGCTTATTTCCCAGTGCCTAGATGCCTGCCAGATGTTAGGACTGGGAGCACTTTGCAGAGCCACTGGCTGTAGAGAGACCAGTCATCACAGTCCCCAAAACCCTCCAGAGCGAGGTCTGTAGAAGTTGTTGCCTCCCGTTCCTTTGGTCCTGGCCTCCCTGGCCCCACCGTGCCACTCTCTGGCAGGAATCCCATGGACCATTTCAGATGGGTGCAGTTGGGAGTTCGGTTTTGCCTGAAGTGGCTCTCAAATTTAGAGATAACTTGTCAGGGATTTTCTTCAGCTCCTTGTAATTCAGCACTCTCCTCATCCTCGGTGGTTTGGGCTGGGTTTGGGGTGTATTTCCTCGCTCTCAGGCACACGGTCAAATAATTCATGAAGCTGATACGAGGCTTTTGCTGGACAGTAACGCCCGGATTCTGGTTTAATGTCTGTTCAGCTGCTTTTCCCAAATACTTCTGGAGCGGTGTTTTGGTTGCTTTCCCCTGGCTGTGCTCCTCGGCAATCTGATCCGGCTCGTCCTGTCCGCTCGCCCTTCCCTGAGCCCATCTGCGGGCGGGCACCGTTCTGGGGATGTCCCCTGCTGCAGGGACAGGCGGAGCCCCCACCCCGGGTGCGGTGAGGGGGTGGCGGGGGGCGCGTCCCGCTCTGCTCTCACTGCAGGTCACCACAGGAAATCTGAGGGACCGGGAGGGAAAGCTGGAAAAGAGGTGGTAAAGAGCGCGTAGAGGGCAGCAGTGGGGATAAGATTTCCTTTCCCTGACAGGGCTGGGGCCACTCCTCCTCTGGAAAATAATAATAATGATAATCCCAAACCCCCAAAATAATCACCCCCCCCCACCCCCAGCGAGCCAGCAGAGCTGTTCCTTTTGGTTTAGGCACCCTGAGCTGGTTTGTGTATTTTCTGCGCATCTGTAGTGAAAAATTAATTAACATGTGGTTATTATTTTCTCTCCTGAGTAACTTTCCCTTGCCCTCCTCCAGGCCTCTCATCAGAACAGGCCTAATCAGATTTGGGTGGCTTGAGAGCGGGGACTGTGCACTGAGAAGGGGGCATCTGCGTTAGGTGGTGGTCAGAGCAGATGGTGGTCTTCTCAAAGAATGCACTGGGAATAGGAACAGCAGTGCGGACGGATGTCTGGCACAGAGACTGTTCACATTTCTTTTTCCCAGATGAACGTCCCAAAGATGCTGGACATTTAACACATACAATTAAAAAAGCCCTACGCAGATAAACACAGGCGGTTTAGCGGTGTAGGACATTGTTGCCTGACAGCCCTGTTCACACACGGGCTGGACACTGCATCCTTTAGGTCAGGGTGTTGGAAAAAAATACATTTAGGCTGTAGCGAAGAGGAGGAGGAGGAGGGTATCTTTGTGTGCTACTGCAGCACAGACAATGGATACAGCCCAAAGTGCCCAGATCTGCCCTTCTTTCCCATGGCTGACACACGCTAAGGTGTGAACCCCCTCGTTGTCTGTGGGCTGGACCGAATCCTGGCACTGGATGGGCAGCACTCATCCTTCTCCCCAGCTTTGCTAAGAACTGTGGGAGAATTTGTCCATGACAAGGTGCTAAGATGCGGTTCATTATAATCTCATGTCCCTCTTGTCCTAAGCATTTAGCATCATTTAGACAGTCTCTCCCAGACAAACGTGGAGCGAGATGGAGCCACAGTGCAGGGAAATGGACAGCGCTCGGTGACAACCGGCGGAGCAGATGGCTGTGGCCGGAGCAGCGGGTGTGCAGGGGAGGGTTCTCCTCAGACTTCGGCTCGGGCGTTAGCTGCTCTCTAAATCGATGCTGTACTTGGCCGTGTGTGGTGGGAGCTTGTCACAACTCCGGCGCGGCGGCCAGGACAGATTCGTGCTGGCAGGCCGTGATGCAGGCTGGGGGGCTGCGGGATGAGCAGGGGAAGCCTGCCATCAGCCCGGCCCTTCGGGGGCTGCGCGGAGCCGTGGGGACCAGGCAGGCTCTGCAGCACTGCCCACGTTTGATTCTGCTTTGCTGCTCTCTCCCCGTCCCCCGCAGCGCTGACACGAGGCTCTGGGGCTCTGTAGGCATCGCTAACAGGATGAGGGCATTGCTCGAGTGGGTTGCTGCTGTTGCACAGGTACAGCTCACCTGTGCTGGCTCGCCCGGAGCCAGATGTTCAAAATTATTTCACGATCGTGCCTGGCAAAACTCACCCGAGGAACGGTGCCGGGGTGGGGGGAGCACTGGAAATATAATTGGTGAGTCCAAAATGCAAAATGGATGGCAGCAGGAAAACTATCCCACGGGACAGCGGATAAATCTCACAGTGCAGCCTATCCCTAAATTCGTTTTAGCTCCAGAGACAGGGAGTGTTGTGCTGCGAAAGCTGCGGTGCCAGGCCGTGGGACAGCACAGCACAGTGGCAGAATGCCGGAGCTGAGGAGCCGGGCATGTCAGAAAGATGCTGCTCCAACAGCTAATAGAGGCTACATTTTTCCTGATACAAGTACCCTTCAATGCCCATATTCAGTGCCCCAAAAAGCTGCACATCTATAACCTCTAAGAACATCAGTCAACAGAAGGTTTTCACGGCGTGAATAACCACTCAGACTTTCTGGGGACTTCAAGTGATAAAAAAAATAAATCAAGACCATTCAGAAGAGCCTTAGACAAGGCAGATGGGCCTGAGGGTATTATCTGAGAAATTGTCTATTACTCCCATTGCACCAGCCTTACTTAGAGCAGGCAGAGCTTTCACCTGCGGAGAGATCCCACCCTGAGCACACGGGGCAGCACCAGCTTTTCCAAGGAGCGGAACCGATGGCAGGTTTACATTTAAATGTGCCCTTAGGAGACTGGAACAGTTCTGGCCTGGGTGCATGGCCCCATTCAACCCCATCTAAAGAAAATCTCCCACAGTAGCATCCCCTCCAGATTCAGCTCCAACTTGGCACAACGTCAGTCACAGATTTTACATCTGAAGCTGCTCGTGGTAAGAGTCAGAGAGAGCAGTGACACCCAATCCCCTGGGCCCGAGAGCTGGCTTAGGCTCACCAGGAAGTAGCTGAAGCCTTGGCAAGGTGAATTTAAAGAGCTCTGATGATCTGCAGTTACACAGACTGGCAGAATAAAGTTCCTCACTGAGCTGGGAGCAGGAGATCTGGCAGCAAAGCCCGCTTCCAGCTCCTGCTCAGTCCCACCCCTTCAGGACAGCCTGCTGAAGCCACTGCTAAGGATAAGGGGGAAACCAGCATCTCATTCAGTCCTTGCTTTATTTGTGCCAAGCCTACAAGCCTGATTACAGGCAGTCCCACTGTGGTCGTTAGTACCACGTCCCAGCTCCAGAGATCCCACCATCCCAGCCGCCCTCATCCTTGGGTGCTGGCTTTGGTCACCAGCACTCGTGAGACCTGGAGCCCCATCAGCAAAGGTTCCGGTTCCCAATACATGTCTGACCAAACCGTTTCTGAAAAAATAACTCTGCCATCTACACTGCACATCCTACATGATTCCAGAAACAGGCATGGCATTGCTGATCCGAGAGGAGAAGTATTTTTTGGATAACGTTTATCCGAAAGTTATCTCTTTCACCCGCAATTGTTTTCATATTTGTAATTCTCAAACGGTGTCACTCTGAGGAAGGTTCAAAAGCAAACAACCAAAGCACAGCTCTGCCAGGCCTTGGTCATTGAGGCTGAAATGGAAAGAACCCCAGGTCCAGCAAGGGGCTGCTGTTCCCACGCTCCAGGTTACGTCCCACCTTTGCACAGGAAGAGGGTCCAAGCACTCAGGGCCGAGTTAATGAGGAGCAGAGAGGACTGACTGGCTGTAAGGACAGTACATGGCTGTTCTCAGCTCTCCTCGTGGGCCATTGCTCAGAGGGGCTTGCTCTGACCACAGACAGAAGGGGGAATTCGGCCACTGACTAAAGTCTGCAGCAGGGCCCAGAGAGGCAGCCGCAGTCCTTTCAGTGAGAACTTCCTCAGGACCGTTCTCAGCAATAATCTCCTGCTCATACAACTTGTTCAGTTTTGGTTTTGCCATTATGTTAGGCTTGATATGAGCAGTCTGTGAACTTATGCTGTGGACAGGCAAATGGCAGGGAAAGCCCAGGGGTGTGGAGGAGCATTGGTGGAGTGTCCATCCACCCGTCCTGGCCAGCATGGATGCTCTGGCATTGCCATGACAGAGGGATGCGTATTCTTATCTCTTTCTTTAGTGCAAATTATTAATTACCTTTACCTGATCTCGTATCAGCTGTGCCCACCTCTAAAGAATCACATTGAGAATGGGCCAGAGCCACTCCTGAGCTTCAGTGTCTGGTTTAATTAGCTGATTGTAGCAAGGGCAGGTACCTGTTGGCCAAAATCATTGTCTTTGTTGGAAAGCTACTGACTTCCACTTTTATGGCCGGTGCCAAAGAATAGCAATTTATTTGAGGAGAAATAACTGCAGACAGTCTGTGCAGTGTGTGGGAGCAGAGAGCAGAGCAGAGGTTTGGCTAACAGTGTCCATGTCTGAGGTCAAGGCAGCAGCCTCTGGAAGTGGAGCGGAGGATCGTTGTGTCTTCCTGGCGCGGTGCAGGGCCCTTCACGGAGTGACAGCCAGGAAGACAATGCTGTGTGAGTGGTTTCTCTGTCCTTGCTCTGCTTTGGCTTGGCAGCCCCAGAGGATGTATTTCCCTTCCAACAGACGGGCAAAGGCGATGCTGGTGGCTCTGATGGATTTGCTCCTCATCAAGTGGGAGGGAGTGCTCTGGAAAAGATGGGGTCACTCCGTCTCTGTGGCTCAAGTCTCGGCTTTCCGGTTGGTAGTGGGTTGCTTTTATGGGAGTCTCTGGGCTAAGAATCCAGACTCACCAGGCATCCCCCAAAAAAAGAGGAGACTGAAGTTTGGGACTCCTCTCCTGGCTTGCATTTGAAGGAGGGATCTCAAAGCAAATACCGAGTCATCCACTCATCCACACTGTGGTGACATCCAAAACCTTCTGGGTGTCGGTGCTGCAGGCACCACCCACACTGGTTCCCAGGTGCTGCAGGGTGTTCCAGTTTGCCGTCTCACAGCACTGGGACAAGCAGCCAGTCCAGGGGAGCTGCTCCCTTGGGGATGCTTTTGGGTTTGTCATTCCCATCCTCCGTTTGAATGCTGGTCGTGCGGCTCCCAGAGCTGGGAGGAGGCTGGGAGGAGGCCTGCCTGCTCCCGCTCACCTGCGCCGGGCGTTTGGATCCGGCAGAAAGCCCTTGAGCTGGTGACAAAGGTCTGGATGTGGGCTGGAAAGTACAGTCCTGTCTCTTAGCAACTGGTTCCTACCTCTGAGCTCTCGGAGCCGTGTGTGGGACAGAGAGCATCAGTCACGCTCCCGCTGCCGCAGCAGCGACGCGCCGAGGAGGGGATGGGGGATCAGGCCGGCTCCAGCCACCGCCGAGGCGCTTAAAGAAGCTCAGGCATTTCTAGCACAAGCAGTCATCTGTGAGCCCAATCAAAGCTCCGGTTTAATTGCTTTCCTCGTGCCCTTCTCTGCCCGGCCAGCGGGCGCCGATTGGCTGCGGCAGCGGTGCCTGCCGGCACCCAGAGCCTGCTCCCCACCGCGCCAGGGTGGGGATGGCGGAGGGAGGAGGAAGAGGGAGGACACAGCCCCTGTATTTCTAGAAAAATTAGGTGTCCTCGGGTCCTCCCCTGAACTCCTCCGCAGGGCACCTGGGAATCCCCGTCCTCTCACGGACATTTGCATGGCTGTTTTTCCTCTCAGGGCTGGTTCTGCTGTTTCACCCTCGTGTTTCCTCTCCCAGCCCAAAGCAGCTCCTCTCTGGTGAGCGTTTCTCAGGGGCTCCCTTGCCAAGCACTGTTTCATAAACATTTTCATGAATTCTCTGCTTTGTCCTCCTAATTAACCATCCAATTGGCCCCCAATGGAGCCTTCACCTCTCCTGTGAAGATCCTGCTTGCACAGATTATAACCTGTCAGCTGCCAATTTATTCCTCACACAGAGGGCAGGTTGTATTAATTGTCTGCCTTCCCTGCCCCGCTTGCTTTGCCCTCCCTTTCCTCTGCTCCCAAAAGCATCCCTGTTTGGAGACACAAAAGACCAGGGAGAGCCAGATGTGAGGCCACTCCGTATGCCCCATGTGTCCAGCCTGCACTGAAACCAGATGTGATGGGATGAAGTGTCACACCTGGGAGAGGGATCTCTGTGGATGGATGACCATGATAGAGTGTTTAAGACCATGCTTGACTTCTGCTCCCCCCACGTGTAGTCTCAGTTAAGAGCTCAAAAAAATTCCACTTGGTCATCCCAGGTTAATGGGGAATCATTCCTGGGCTACAAGTCCAAGTTTGGCTTTTGGAAGGGTTGGGGTCCACCTAGAGTGGTTATGATGGACACGAATCAGAACACAGAGGGGGTTTACCTGAATGCAAGGGGAGAACAGACAGATTTCCCTCTGTGTCTGTCCCCTGTGGCCCCTGCCCTGACTCCCTGTACAGGACCCTCCAGCCTTGCAGAACCAGAGCCCAGGATAAACACGAGTGAGCCCAGGATAAACACAAGTGCCTGCTCTCATTGAGGGCAGTGGACATCTGTTTTCCTGGGTTCCCATGTTGGGAAAGGGCATGATGGAGTCCAGCATGACCCTTACGGTTCCATAATGTCCCCATTTCTTGAACCCGGCGTGGGCTCACGGGGAGCAGACGTGGTGGCGCTTGGCTGTGGCAATCGGTGTTTCCCGGCTCCGGCATCAGGGCCGGGCTGTGCTGAAGCCACTTTGGTGTGGTGCAGCTCAATCCCTGCCGTGCCCTGACCTGGAGAGGAGGCTGGTTTGGAAGGGGAGGGCGTGCGGGCCTTTTAGCCCCCTCCAACATCCGCTGAGCTGTCAGCATTTCCCTAGAGGCACATCACGCTGTTCCTGTGGGAGTCTCCGACAGTGGCCCACATACTGGGAACTGCCAGGGCACAGGGAGCTGGCACCGGGATGCCACACATCCAGGGCTCAGCCTCTCAGCCCTGCCTGACCTTGATTCACTGTAGCATCATTTGTAACCGATTTTACATAATTTTTCTTACCACTGACGAGCTGAACTGCTGCCGCTGCTCCGTATCTCCTCCTCCTCAGTTTCATTTTGACATCACCGTGTTCTCACTGTAGGTGTGATGATGTCACCTGGCTGCCCTGATGGGTCTATTCCTAGGCACAGAGGGGTCACCTTGCTGTGACAGGTCATCTCGTCACTTGTTACAGTGCCTTGGCCCCCTCTGACTCAAAGGATTTTGCTTTGGTGGTGATTTTTATTAGATTAGTGCTCAGTGCTGGGGAGATCGCTCACACTGATAAGTTACTTCAAGGAAAAGCCAACTCTAGACATGTTCGGAGTTGTGTTACAGCTACATATTGTCAATATTCTTTAGATTCCTAGTTTTAGATTTTTTTCAGGATGCTATGGAATATAAAAACTCTTCTGATTGTAAAGGCAGTTTACTGTTTCCCCGCCTTTTTTTTCCATTCTGGTAGCATTCTCTCCCAAATCACCTTAACCAAGATCCAAATGACATTAAGAAATCGCTGCCCACCTTTACAGATATAATTTAAAAAAACCCTAAACTCACATTTTAGAATCATAGAATCCTAGAAGGGTTCAGGTGGGAATGGACCTTAAAGATCATCTTGTTCCAACCCCCTGCCATGGGCAGGGACACCTTCCACTAGACCAGGTTGCTCCAAGCCCTGTCCAACCTGACCTTGAGCATTTCCAGGTACAGAGCATCCACAGTTCCTCTGTGCAAACCCTGCCTATTTCAAAATAGTAAGAAATACAGCAAACATTATAATAATCCCCAGATAATAATGCTCGTGATCTCTTCCCTGTTGGCACCCACAGCGTGGCACTTCTCCCGCACAGGTCTCGCACACCTCGGAGAGGAGTGTGCTGCTCACCAGCTGACTGGGAGCGGGGAGTCCACAGCCCCAGGGAGCAATTTCCCAGGAAGGTCAGTCGGGTGCTCTGCTCACGAGGCTGCAGGAACCTTTCTCACCAAACCCAAGTGAAACAGTGCTCCAACAGCCGCTCAGGCTGCCCCACGGCACCCAGTATTTTGTTATCCCTAAAAGAGCCGGCTCCCCCTCGCTCCCGGCCAGCAGGTGCAGGGTCACATTTATTGGGGAGCACTGCGCTTGCCTCTGCCTGCCAGATCCAGCTGCTCCTGCGGCTTCCCCGCCGGCGCACAGCCCGGTGCTGGCAGGGAGGCAGCTCTGCTCTCTTGCGCCGTGCAAAATGTCCTCTGCCTCCCGGGCAGAGCAGGCATCTAAGGAGCCTCTAAGAAGGCATCCGAGCAAGAATCTCTTCCTGCTGGGCTTCTCCTCTGTCCTCCAGGCAGCCCTGGGATGGGTGGCAGCCCCGGGATGCGTGGCAGCCCCATCCCCCAGCCACCCACCAGACCCCGAGCACACCAACCTCCCCTTGGCACCCTGCACCTGGGCCCTCTCCGCAGCTGGAGGCAGGGCTGCCATTTCCAGGCTCGCCACTCCCAGGCCGCTGTGTTTTCATTCCCAGGCCTGGGAGCCAGGAGGGGAATAAGCCGAGGTCAGAGCAAAGGCCTGGACCCATCCCCATGGCTCAGCTGCGGCAGCTGAAAGAGCAGCTCGCTCTGAAGAGGTGCCTGTGCCCCGTGAAAGACACGCACCTCAGCTGTGTTTGCCGGCTAAAAATAAAGCACCCGGCTCCCCTCATGAGGAAGTATTTACTTTGGGAAAAAAAAAAAGTATTGTGTACAGTTCTGGGTAGAGAAACAATGTGAATGCCCCCAGTCCTGGCCTGAGTCAGCACAGAGTGTCGGGAAAATTATTTCTTCTCGTGCCTCAGTTTCCCTGGGAGAAATGAACCCTCTTGGGCCAGAGGGATGCTCAGCTGCTCAGCAGGGCTGGGGTTGTTTTCACTGCAGTGAGTAGAGCTGGAGCTCTAAGTGCAGGATGGGGCTTCGTGTTTGCTTGGTGCAACAAGACACAACACGAAATGCTCAGCACAGGGAAACACCATTAGCATTTTAGCAACTGCTTTTTTTCTTCCATTTTTCAACCAGAAATGATCAGAAAAATTTCCTAGCAAAATATTTCCAGGAGAAAAAAGAGCAAAATCTGTCAGTCAGAGCATTTCCCTTCGTCTTCTTGTGGGTTCTTTTATTATGAGCATTACAGCTGACTGATACTGTTTTCAGCCCAGTGTCTCCCCAGTGCCTATTTCTAAGGCACGCACTGTGCCCATGACATGAGGGGCAAGAGGAAGAGGGAAGTTCGAGGAATCTAGCTCCTCTTTCTCCTCGCAGCATTAGCAGAGGGAGCCTGCTGTGGTTTAACATATCCCCCGCAAAAGCTGCTTTCATCCTACACCTAAATACCATGAGGAGTGAACTTCCTAAAGCCCTGGAGAAGTCTAAATATAGAAGCCAATCAAGGGCTGACTTCCCAGAGATGAGAAGTACCAAGAACAGTTTCTTGATCAAAAGTTGTAAGAGTCCATATTGAAATAAAACGTCTGTTTTGGTGCTGAAGCCTGTGCAGGAGAAATAGTTGCAGAGGTGGGCTGTGTGCTGGTGGTGGCCACAGCGCCGGCGCGGGTGGACACCGGGAGGCCACGGGCTGCTCAGGGGGATGGACTTGAGGAATCATGGTGTTCAGAGGAAATTCTTCCCTGTGAGGGTGGCGAGGCACTGGCACAGGCTGCCCAGAGAAGCTGCGGCTGCCCCATCCCTGGAAATGTTCCAGGCCGGATTGGATGGGGCTCGGAGAAATCTGCTCTAGTGGAAGGTGCCCCTGCCCATGGCAGGGGGATTGGAACCAGATGGTTTTTAAGGTCACTTCCAATCCAAACTATTCCATGTTTCTGTGATCTCTGGAGCACTTGATGGGATGTCTCTGGCATCATGGCAGGATTACATCCCATCCTGTATGTCACAGTTTCTGATCCCACTAGCTCCCAATTGCTTTGTCCTGTGCACATGCACTCCCTGGTTCAGCTGAGCATTTTTGTCAGAAGACCAAAAATTCCTTTAGAACAAAATACAGCTTCTAGAAAATTAGAAAGGCACTTCAGAGAGGAAAGAGCAGCAGAGTGCTCAGATAAAACCCACACCCCACTTTTGCTCATCTCAAAAAAGGGATCTTCCTTTGTGCAGCAGAAGGAACCACCCAGGGCTGGCAGAAAGGGCGAGGGATGGATGAGCGCCACGGGAATGGCACGGCTGCTGGTGTGGGCTGGGGAACCCACGGTCACACCATGGGGTGACTCCAGTGTGGGTCAGGAGAACTCTGATCCTGACCTGGCTGGGGACAGTGGCTGTGTCCCACAGCCAGCAGCAGCTGGAGCACAGGCAGAGCGAACGACGTGGCCTGTCTGTGTGTACAAGGGAGGTGACCTTGAGGGACGGCTCGATACGGCTGGCCCCAAACCTCCAGCTCGGCTGTCCCAGGGATGAGGGTGACAGTAGCCCTTCCAGACAGCAGCAGGAAATTAGAGTTTAACGTGCGACTCTGTACTGGGGCGGGGAGATGCTGTGGTTGGGAGATACAGAAGGGAACGCTTTCATGTGGGAAGTGCAAGGAGAGGCGAGGGCAGAGGGTCTGCTCCCGGGCAGAGAGCAGAACGCAGCCATTATCAGGCAGGGCTCTGCTGGCAGGAAGCGGCTTTTGACTCACAGGAAGCTGAATTCGGCTGGTATCAGCCCCTCGAGCGAGGGCCAGGGCAGTGTTTTATCTGCCGTTGAGCACAGCAGATGGGGAAGCAGTCGGCACTCCCTCCCATCCCACTCCTGCTCCATCAGTCCCAGTCTGAGGGCCCTCCAGCTTAGCCCCCTTGGAAAAGGGATGCTTCCCCGCGGAGCCGTGAAGCGGGGCAGCTTCCTGGGCCCCAGGAGAGCTGCCAGTCCAACCGGAGAAGGCCGATATTTCCCTGCCAGCCACTGCAAGGGCAGAGCCAAGACCCTCCATGCTACTGAGCCCAGAACGGGCAGTTTCCAGTTCCTCTGGCAGCGTCTATCCCAGTCAGTCTGAAGAGGAGCTGGGAGCATGCAGGCTTTGGAGAGCTCAGGTTAAATGCTCCCAGATTCCCCCAAATCCAAGTCCAAGCTAGGGAAGGGCTTGCAGGGTTGAGAAGTCCTGTGCACGAAGCCTGCTGTCATCCCTTGGCCTCCCTGGAGCTGCCTGGGTTGGGAGTCTGGTTTCGCTGGGGTGGTGGCAGCTTGCCGGGGCTTGGGGTGGAGGTCACCGCGGGCAGCATGGACTGGATCAGGTGGCAGCTGCTGGCCATAGATCTTCTGCCCCACAGAAAACAGTGTTAGCTCGTCAGTGCTGCAGTTTGGCTGGGAAAACCTCCCATTACGGCAGTTTTCACACCCAGGCCAGGCTGCTGAGGAATGGCCACAGGGGCTGGTGGAGACACAGCGGGTTGCTGGGAGCAGAGGAAGCTGGGCGGGTGGAGGAGGCCGGTCATGGAGATACGTGGGTGCTGCTGCCAGGCTCCAAGGCAGGACAGGGCTGTGTAGGAGCGATGGCAGGACTGTGTGGGAGCATGGCAGGTCTGTGTGGCAGCGTGGCAGGTCTGTGTGGGAGCATGGCAGAGCTCTGGGAGCCATGGCAGGGCTGTGGGAGCATGGCAGGTCCGTGAGGGAGCCGTGGCGGATCCGTAGGGGAGCCGTGGGGGATCCGTAGGGGAGCCGTGGCAGGTCCGTGGGGGAACCGTGGCAGGTCCGTGTGGGAGCCTGACAGGGCTGTGGGAGCCAGGGCAGGTCCCTGTGGGGGTGCGGCGGGGCTGTGGGAGCACGGCAGGGCTGCAGTGGGGCTCGGGAGGTGAGCTCAGCTCCGGCGGGATGGCGGTGCCTGGGGATGGTAGGAGCCCGCCCCGGACTCTGCCCCTGCCTGCCCGTCCCA
>VZTA01029549.1:2716-13232 GCA_013398855.1 Mohoua ochrocephala
TAACACAGACGAGTCAGTGCAATGCTGGTTTCATTCCACCATTTTCATTATGTGTCCTGATATTTCTTAATTTTGTATCGCAGCTGAAATACTCGGGTGACTTATAATTTCAGTGATTTGGGGGTATTTCTAGACCATACTTCTGAAGGAGTCATCTCGCCGTGTCCCAGAAGAAGCCATTGAGCAGTCGTTCTCATAAACAGCACTGAACTTCTTACAGCCTTGCCTTTCCAAACACCTTTTTTTTTTTTCCTCCCCCTGTAATTTTCATCCTTAACTGTTGAATTCCCTTTTCTTTACATTAAGTAAATATTTATTAGTACCACTTGGATTTTTTTCATCTTTTTAGAAGAACAGAGCCTTGTCACTGAGACAATCCTTTCGTATTGAGGAGGTGACATAAAAAAGGAGTGAAGGAGAGTTGTCTTGTGCTGGGAAATGCCATTTTTGGAAAACAATACTATAGGAAATGGAAATGAAAAATACATTTTATGCTGGTGGGAACTGGTAATGAGGCTAAGAGAGGATTTGATGTCTCTGAAAAGCAATGATTACAAGGGGAAAAGTGGGACTTTATCATCCATTTGTAAAAGTTCTCCGGCTGAATATCCTTTTGGGGAGCTGAAATTTGGCTCAAGTCTGTTTATGAACATCTGTTGAATGGAATTTTAAAAAGGCACAGATTATAATCTTAGTTT
Organism: Mohoua ochrocephala; assembly: GCA_013398855.1. NCBI lineage: Eukaryota > Metazoa > Chordata > Aves > Passeriformes > Acanthizidae > Mohoua > Mohoua ochrocephala. The sequence goes on from VZTA01029549.1 coordinate 3,415, forward strand.
CTGCTGTCTGCTTAAGATGATAAAATAAAGCAAAATCGATGTATCTGCAAATACATTTTGGGGTTTGTTTTGCTAATAATGAGCTGCAGGACTGTTCAGTAGCCTGTGCCGCTGATTATCGGGCTCTCTCTGTGTTCCCATACATTTTTCTCTTTAGCATATAAAATATTGCCTCTACCCTTTTCTGTAGCTGTCTGATTCCATTTGAACACTCCTAGAAAGCGTTCAAGTTTTTGTTATGTTTGGTTGGGTTTTTTTTCTGGTGACAGGAGGCTCTTGGATTTTGGCATCTGTGACATTTTTCTCACCGGGAGCACGGCGCTGCGCTCGAGGGGAGATGCTGAGAGCTGTTGGGTATTCCCAGAACTGCGGCCGTTTGCTTCGATTCACATCCTGCCCACCTGTCCTCTGCCAGGGCTGTAAATGCAACCACTTTGTGTCCCCTGGCTCAGGATAGCACCACTTCAGCTTCTATTTCTGCAGCAGTTGTGACCTCCTCTTATTCAGGGAGGACTTCACTGTAATTTTCCCTCCTATTATTTTGCCTCTTTTCACAGCCTGATGTTTTTTTGCTGTTGTTTTCTATTCCAAGCGAAGATGCTGTGAGTGCTTCAGCTCAAAATTTAGGTCATCTCCGATGGAAGAAGGGAGACCTAAAAAGTAAAAATAAGATTTCAATGTGCCTTTAAAAATGACAACTCTTTGGGAAAAAATGTACGAGCTCACCTGTATTTTGTGGCAGGACAGGAATGGGGGGAGCCTTTCCCGATTCCGGAATGAAAGATGAGTCTCTCTTTGTGAGTGTGGTTTCTTTTCCATGTGCTTTCCCGGTCCTTCATTTTCACACCTGATTTGAGCTTTAATCACTCAAATTATTCATAGACTTGCCCTGGAAAAAGAAGAGAGTGACCTCTTCCCATCTGGAGTAGATGGATTCACCACCACCAATCGTAAATGGATGACTTAATAACGGGGTTCGCACTTAAAATTTTTAATTCTGTGATTTCGTTGCGTTTCAGGAATTCCGCGTGTGGCCTTTCCAGAGCTGATAAGTTGGGGTGGTAACGCAGAGATTTATTTCCTGCAGTTTATCTCTCTGCGTTGGGCTCCTGTCTACAAGGAGCCGATGATCCCCTGAGCTGCCGAGGTGCCAGAGCGCCTCGCCCAGGACCAGGCCTGTGAGTTATTTCTTCTGTCTGTAATTATATCCAACGCCTTCCATGACAAGGAACCTCAAGACAATTTATGAAATCAGCAGCCACGAAAGCGCTGCCCGTTGGGGGTTATGCGATTACAATTTCGCTGTCCCTCAGCCCGAGGGTGCCTGAGGGGACAGAGAGCCAACTGCTCCTCAGTTCCTGTGGGTGGCTGGAATCAGCCACTGGAATTGATAGATATCTGTTGCTCTCGCTTTCCTGTTACTTTAGTGGCTTAATTTAAATTATTAAGGAACTTGTGAATCCGTTTTGTTTGGTTTCTGCTCTTCCTAGCAGCTCTCTGCAGTTTTATATGTATTAAAAGTGCTAAGCTTCCTCTGGCCTAGATGTACAATAAATACCATAGTCAATGCAGTTAAGTCCAGTTTCCTCTATTCACTCAGAAGAGATTTGTTCCTTATCTGAATTGTTCCTCCATTCAGAAGAAGAGAAGCCCTGCGCAGCCAGAGCTCACCTCATAAATCACCCAGACAAATGGAGCTTGGGGCAGAAGAAGATACAAAATGGGAACAGTTGTGATTTAGGCTCCGTGAGGTTTGTGGAGTTCTGCTACGGGAATGTGCTTACCCACTGCTTGAAATACAAACGTTTAGAGTGGTCACCATTTTCCAGCTATTCCTTCAACTGGACTTGCAGCTATCAGCTGGGCCCTGCACCTCAAGGGTGCCTCCCTTCACCCTTAAACATCCTCTGGTATTTGGTGGCTTCTCTTTCACTGTATTGGTCTGGTATTGATAACTTTTTTTATCAGGAGGTTCGAAAGAGCTCCTTGGTGTTCACCCAGGCTCTGCTCTGATCCACCGATACAGCACGATCCACTCACTAATTTCTCTGGCTCTGTCGTGGCAGAGGTGGCTCCCAGCCAGCAATCAGAGCATCCACGGCAGCTCACAGGACCTGGGCTGCAGGTTCTGGACCAAACGATGGTAACACACGGGTTACATCTCCTCCCAACGCCAGAGTCACCCCGTTTCTGCTGCTCACAGCTCTTCTGATGACACCAAGCTTGGTCTTCTGCCTAACTTAATCTCATTTGTGTTCAATGCAAGGTTGTTTTCTACTATGAGCTCTTTTATAATGTCTTCATTGCTTACAGCTCGGAGGAGTTGGTATCTTTTCGATTCCAAGAGCGTTTGATAAACACATTTGTTGGCACCTGTCCTTGTTTCCCTCCACTCCTCCCATGTTCACTCTTAGGACCCTTCACAACAATCTCACTTCCCTTAGTTATGAGTGGTCGCTCCCTCTACCAGATTAGAGCTTCCTGTTGGTGTTGTGTCGTTTCTGAGCAAGGAAAGGCTGATACCTTTGAGCTCAGTGGTTGCTTCATCTCCTCAGCTCTCCCAGGGGTCTCGCAGGCGCTTTCAGTTCTGCCTCACGTCTTTGATTCGGTGAGGTTCCCTGCTATTTACATTTCTTCACATATATCCTCTTCATACCATCTGCTACCTTATGTTTTGCTCATCTCTGAAATGTAGTGACCGCGTTTCGTGCGACGTCGTTCTACGTGATTTTCTGAAAATTTAATTAAAAGGTTCTGAAAGAACAAAGCAAATCAGAATTCCCCCATTTCGTGCAGAAACTTTAAGTGAATGGGAAACAACTCAATAAAGACCTTCAAATGCCTTGAATGAATTTGTGACCAAAATTCTGCGCATTGTTTATCCAAAGGGTCTATTATTAAATTAATTAGGAGAGTTTTATTACTGACAAAAGTTAGGGCTGTTATTAAAGAACGGCATCTTCTCTAGAAACTCTCTTTCTTTGGAATTCAGCAATTCTCCTGAGTAGTATTTACTTTGGAGTGAGTGTGTGGCTGTGCCTTGTTAGATAAAAGCTGCAGCACTAAAACTGTTTTACTGAACTTAGCTCCTGACCTGCCTTCTGAGGCCACAGCTACAAAGGGATGATGCATCAATCTAGTTTGTTTGATCTAATTACAGCTGTTTAACCATCCTGAGCACAAGTGCACTCACCCCACTTTGTTATGCTGATTTCAGGTATTTTCACTGTTAATCGGGTGCACGGTGCTTGGTTCTTTCTTGTATTAATTTACCTCTCAAGATATTCTGGGCAGTTATCCCACAGAGAGGTGTTCTGCCGCTCAGCTCTGTGCTATTTTTCACAACGTGTTGACAGGGAATTCTCAGGAATTTAGGGATTCTGTGGGTCAACCTGACAAATGGCTACTCCTTTTCTCCTGACATCCATTGTTTTTTTGCCCGTGCAACTTCTTTTCTGAAAGGCTGCAAGGTTGCATGAAGAAGAAAGTGGTAAATCCATGGAAATGTCCCTTAACATGGAGAAGCCCATTGCCACGTGGGGAAAAGCAGATTTCTGATTATTTCTAACTGAAAACTCTGGGGGTTATGTCAAGAATATTGCCATGGGAGCTTCTTTTAATGTATATATGTGATCCTTTGTGCTTGGCTCAAGAAGTTCCCTGGAGTTTTTCCCATGTACAAGCCTGTGAATCAAACAAGGGTTATGGAGCCTCAAGGGATAAACATGGTCTGTCTCCTCTTCTGTTTCCAGTGCCCATAAACTTTGGATTGCTGACCTGTCCTCTAACAAAATGGACCACTGGTATCTTATTCTCTATTCTACCATGAGCTCTCTCCTTTTTATTTTCTCTTTTTTTCCTTTTTTCTTCTAATTGATTAAGCAAATCCAGCATTTCACTTTGTTCTTGAGGGTTAGATTTCCTCGGCCTCCCAGCATTCCTGTTGCTCTCTTTGTGCTCTTTCCGGTTGCTTTGCATCTGCTTTTATTTTCTTACGTGGAACCTGAAAGAGGACAGAATATTCCAGCTGAGGCCTCACCGAGTTCAGCGGGAGAATTGTCAGGGGTGTCCTACGTAAAGCAGCCTTATTAAATATTTCTGTGATGTATTATCTTTATTGTGCTGACTCAAATTCAGTTTGTGATCCATTACAACCACCGCCTGCCCGGATCCTCCCCTCCTCATCCGTGCTCCTGCCTTGGTCCTTGGCTGCAAACAAACTCCATGCCTGGGAACAAGGGGAAGACAAAGATCTGAGGATTCCAAGCGCGCTGTTCTCGTGAACTCGGAGCGTGTCAGCTTGCTGATGGAAGAGGAATTGTGAAATTATGTGTGTTTGCAATATTGGATGGAAATGATAACATGTTTTGTCTTATTATTACTCTGAAAGTCTCGCTGTCCTAGAAGTTCTGGGTTGGAATAGGAATGGTTGTTTGCAAATGGGAGAGAACATATTTATAGTACCTGAGTCTTAGATTATCATTTTCTTACTAAATATTTCACTCTCCCACTAACAAGGCAAGCAGAATAATTAGCTAATGTACCTTTAAAGAATTAATAGAGCTGCTAGAGGTGAGATGAGCCAAAATTAAATCTGGAAGGCATTTGAAGAAAACAGCAACAGGTAAGTTCTGGGGTTCTCACTTGGTCCAAAACATTGGCGACGTGAAGATACAATTCATGGCTGTGAGGTGTCCTCTGCTGAGAACACTGAGAAAAAGAAAAAGGTAAAGAAAAAAAGGAGGAAAACACCCAAACTGAAGATGCTTTTTGGCTCTGTGCTTGTGTGTGTTATTGTTTACAGGAAGGGGAAGAGGTGGCAGACCCAAGGAAGCTCGGAACAGTGGGATGGGAAACATCTCCAGTGGGCAGGCGTGTGAGACAGAAGATCCCCAGAAGGGCAGCCCTGGTTTGTTGCTATTTTGCTGGAGCAGATGTGTTTTGTGTGGAGAGGGGAAGAGATGAGAGATGAAAGAAATGGGTGATACATGTTCCTGGTGGTTCCTTATGATGGAAACAGAAAGACTTTAGGGAAAACAGACCTATGGTGTGAGCCTTTGTGGTCTTCTGGGAGGTGCAGTCCTCTGGGATTTTGGAAAGCTGTTCCCTCGGAAATCTCTCTCTTTGAAGAGTTCCCTGCAGAGCAGAGGAGCCCTCCCTGCCGAGGTGACAGTGACAGTGGCAGCGTGTGCAGGCTCGGCCACACAAGGATCAGCGCTGAGTCCTCCAAGCACTGTCTGACACAGGGAATGTGCTGAGCTGGTGTGTGCTCCAGGCCCACATTAATTCACCCTCTGTTCCGTGGCTCTTCACGCTCCTGTGACCCGGATGAATTTCCCAGGGAGCTGAGCAGGGTGTTCAGTTTTCCTGTCTGCCGTTCTTACACTTTTGCCCACCCAAATCCAGTTCTTCGCACCGTGATGCAAACTCTAATTATAAATCAAATCATACAACCTGCCTTCTCAAACTCTTGTCTCATTCAGAGTTTTCTTTTATCTTTGTTATTTGATGTTTGCTTCCATATTTTATTTATTGCATATAATTCAAGTGCTGCAGTAAATACAGAATTACTAATTGTAATGGATTTTTGTTACACTTATCACCACGGTGTCTGAATACTTTTTAACCACCGTAAATGCATCTTCACGATATTACAGAGATCTTCTTCTCATTTCACTGATTAAAAGTGGGGAAAATAACGACAAAACTGTCAAAGTTGTCCACTGGGTCTGTGTTCCCCAGAGGAAAGAAGGATTCTTTAAAATCTAGTTTTTCTAATAATAAGACATCCTATTGTGGCAACCATTTTAATTGCACTCAGGCCTTCAGATATGTATTTGTTGCCAGCGTAACCCTCGAGTTCAAATACTGTCTTCAAGCCACAGTCTGTGTGTACAAACTCACCCTATCACCCCTCTCTTTGTTGGAGTTTGCTGAAAGGAAGCTTCTCTCTTCTCTCCTGACAGATTCCTTGCTCTCGTAACCAGCTCAGGGAGCTTTTTCTGTGATTATTCCAGTTTTCACGTGTCATTCTTGAATAGAAACTGTGCCCAAAATTCTGTAAGAGAGCTGTTGCCATAACATCTGGATGTGCCTTACCTGGCCTTTAGATGCCATTTGCCATCTTCGTTCCTGTGACTAAATAACACTTCAGAGTTTCATCCCTCCCTGCTAACTGCGGTGAATTCCCAGTTTGCAGGAGTTTTGGCTGTCGGTCCCTGTGGGAACAGCCTTGTGATTTGCATTAATCTTATTACTGCATTCCGCCAGCCCATTCCTCAGGACTCCTGCGCTGTTCCAGAACCTCATCCAGCTCTTCATTTAGGATATTCCAGCCTTCTGCACGGATGCCTTTGGATGTTGTCAGTAACCACCTGTACGAACGCTCTTTTCCCGGTTCCTTGCGCTCGTGTCACGTAAAACCCATCAGTAGCACCCGCTCTGGGACCAAAGCTGCAGGAGCTTTCAGAGCACTCGCTCTCTGGCCCAAAACTTCCCATTTCAGCACAATCCAGCAGTGGATTCTTAGTCATATTTTACCCACAAAACTTCTCTTGCACTGACCTTCTTATTTTCCAATTTGACTGGTTTTTTACATGATGCACCAGACCAAACACTTCACTGATTTTGGGGTGGGTGAGATCTACTGTGTCTTCTTTTACTCAGACAAATTTGCTGCCTAATCAAAGAAAGACATCACTTTTGCCTGGCATGATTGCAACCTTTGTTGCATTTCATCTCTTTACTTTCCTCTACGTCTTTTCCCCCTCCTGTGTAAAAATAATTTAAGTTTTGCATCTCGCTGAGGTCAGGCTAATTGGCCTCTCATTGTCTGGACATCGCTTTCACAGTCTTTGGCTTGATTTTGGGGTGGGTTTTTTCTTTTCTCCCCATAATGGGATGTGAAATTTAGATTGTTTTTGTACCTCTAGAAGTGGTGGAAATAAATTCACTCATTTGCATCACAACTCAGCTGTCGTGCTTCGTGTTTTGGTTGGATTTTGTTTGTTGGTGGCTGTTTAGATTTGGGGGTGTTTTTTTATTTTTAAAGAAAGTTGCTGTGTTGTGGCTATCAAACAGGAAAAAAATAATGAATTTTGAAGTATTTGCAAAGTTCTTTAAAGCATGATGATAATGAGAAGCTTCTTGAGCGATGATAGCTGAATCCAGGGCTCCGTTATCCTGTGGGATGTTGATAAGTGCCCGTGGCTCATCACTGCCCTGCAGAAGTTCTGCTCCTCGTGCTGCCTCAGCGTTATTTACTGCTCTCAGCCCTGTGTTTAAACAGAAAACGAAGCGTGCTGGGCACTCTGCACACATGGCTGAGGCAGTCCTGAACAAAATCCACTCCAAAGATAGACAAGGTAAGTGAAACAATAGGAAGACAGTGATTCCTGAGGGTCAGGATGGTGCAGGGAGGGCTGCAGTGCCCTCCGTGAGTGACTGCGTGAACCCAGGGAGCAGGAAAACCCGAGGTCAGTAACTGCGTTTCCTGAAGCTGGGAAAAGTAGTATTTTTAAGTACTTTGTTTCATAATGCAGTTAATTGCACCTTTTTCTGACAGCTGTGATGACTGTGACTCTCTCTGATCACGTTTCGCTCAGGATCTCAGTCTAAAGATGGGGATGCAAGCAACAACCATCATATGTCTGGATTTGGAGTGGGGTTTCTTCTTGTTTCGCCAGATATACTCAGAATTTTTATAAATATTTGAAAATGATGCCTTTTTTCCAATTCTTCAGCGTGTCTGGGGCTCAGTTTTACAGAGGAAGCTCTGGCCAATGCCTTTGTTGCAGTGAACATGTGTGTGATATCCCAGCCTCTACCAGCAGTGCTGTTGCTGAGGTGTGATCACGGGCCTCTCTCAAGGCAGAGATAACTGATAGATAAAAATGACCTCATTTCACAGTCCCACAGCTGAACTCTGAAAGTTCCAGCAAAGCTGGTCAGAACGTGTTTGAGTTTTTGTTTCTGAGTAAATGTCACTGAGGTCCCTACTTGTGACATTCAGAGGGTGCCTTTTAGGCCATCTGAGCTCGGCGGGGTGGAGGCCTGGAGCAGAAAATCAGCCCCATCCCCACACACGGACCCCCTGTGTGTGTGTGGGAAGTCCCAACGCTCCCCCGGGGGGGCTGATTACAGAATTCAGATTGGGAAATACACATTTATGGGAGGCTGCTGAAAGGTAGATAAGGACAATTTCTGTTTGACCCTTTCTTGGCCAGTGTTTGCAAGGTGCTCAACGCCTTGTTTATGTGGAATGTTGAGATTGTTTTGGATTATTCGTTTTTTCACCAGTTATTTGTGCCTGCCTTTGTACAGCTGGAGTGAAGGGATGTTACTAAGTGTTCTCCCCATAACATGAATATTTAATAGTTTGTGTGTTCCTTCTCTGTGTCGTGTGTGTGCCTATATAATACCAACAAAATCTCTTAAAGTCAGTTTTTGCAAGAGATTTTCAAATCACATCATGTAACTGAGTCACAGTGCTGAGTAAACCGCACTATTGTAGAATTTCACCTAAAATCTGAATTTGCCAAATGGTGGTATTTTGGAAATAAGCACAGATTCTGCTAACTTCCCCTCGAGATTTTATTCCAGTCTGATAGGATTTCCCAGTGTGGACGAACTGGTGCGTCTTAGAAATAAAAGAGGCATGTTTAGCTTATTGAAAAGAGGATTTTCTTTGTTTCTCAGATGTGCAGATACTCATGTTCTGGAGCTCAGAGCTGCTCTGAGTGTGCTGGGCGGATCCTGCAAAGTGCTGAGTGCATGGCTAACTTTAAGGGAGTAGATCCTCAGAATCACCGGGGCTGCTGATGTTTAAAATTACGCAGAGACTTAAGTACTCCGATGGCCCCCGGCCAGTGGCTTTCACATCTCCCAGGACTGAGCCCTAAGGAGACGCAGTGATCAGCTGCAGCTCAATTTCCTGCTCCCGCTTTAAATATAAGGTTTAAAGCCCAAATTCTGACAGCTGTTTAATTAAAGATACTCATTTTAACTGTGAGGAATGCGATATGCAGCGGCGCTACGCCTGCTTTCTTTCTTTCCGCCTCTCCTGGCATCCCAGCTCACTCCTCTACAGCGTTAGTGCAGGGCTTGCAGTTTTCGCTGCTGCTCCGTTCCTGCTTTATCCTCTTCCATCTTTTCCATCTGCTTTATTCTGTTTGGAAAATGGCAATGTAGAATGTGTTTGGTGTAACCTTAATCCTGACCAGCATCTGGGCTCCGTTTGAAAAAAAAAAAAAAAGCATCTACTGCAAGGTTTCTGTGTATGTTTCCCCACTTTACTAAAACAAAGTTGGGGGGCGGGGGACAGAACCAAAAATAACCGTTGCAAAATTGTATTTATTTTAATTGACCTGTTAATTAATATGTGGGTTTTTTAATGTGTTTTCCTGCCTACATGGACAAACCGTGGGGTTTGTGCTCTCACCTCTGTCCCGGTGGGGGTCGAGTCAGGGGTAAACCGGATTTGGACCATTTTGGGAAAGGAGAGAAAGGGGGGAGGGGGGGGAGGTTATTTAAATCTGCTTTTAACAGCCTCGCTGCTAATTACTCCCAATATGTAAAAGTTAACGCCACCATAAAACACGGGATGCGCTGAAATTCCTGCCTGATGCTTCCTGACGTTTCCCCGTTAAACTTTCCCAGGCCCGCAGAGGTCCCGGTGCGGGGCGGTTCCCTGGGACACGCCGGGGACGGGCAGGACCGGGACCGCCGGTGCCCCTCGGTGCCCCCCGGCCCGGGCAGGGCAGGGCCGAGCCCCCCGTGAGGTCGGTGGGGCCGGGGCCGCTCCCGGGGGCTCCTCCGGG
>VZTA01029551.1:0-23470 GCA_013398855.1 Mohoua ochrocephala
CGCCGCCATGTTCAAGGTGAGGAAGGGTCCCCGCGCCCGCGGGGCCGCGCCGGGAGCTGCCCCCGCTCCGCCCGCGGGGTTCTGCCTTTAACTCTTCGCAGGCTCTTAGTTCTACTCTCCTTGCAGCTGCTTAATCGCTCCTTTTAGCGCTTCAGAACCGCGTGCCCTCCGTGTTGCATGAAAAGAGACACATTCCTTACTTAAAATTCTTCCTGGGATACAGCCGCGCGCAGCTGTGGTGCCGCAGTTTGGAGTCGCGCGTGCCGATCACATTCCTTCCTTACAGTTGTTTCTTAATTTGAAATTGCTTCCAGCGGCGCGGAGCGGTGTTACCGCAGTGTTTGGGTTCGTGCAGTTGTCGCTCGAAAGTGTCAACTCGATCTTGCAAAGTCTCCCTTTAGTGCGTGAAGGTTGTCAGTGAAACCTGCGGAGAGCACGGTCCGGGTCTCGCTCCCAGGTCTCAAAGGTCTTTGCCTCTGATAAGAGCAGCCCCGGATCCCGTCAGGCTAAAAGCGAGCTGTGTGTCAGTCAGATAGTTGTTACGGCTGCTCGTTTAAAAACAAAAAATCCAAACCAAAACCTGGTGATGCTCGATTCTTGATAATCATTTTCCTTGGTACCATTTTCTGTGTCAAATATTGATAATATGTCTAGATATCAATATACTGAGTGTACTAAATACTAATATGTAACTGAAACGCAGTAAGTTGCCTCTCAACATGAGGAAGAACTTCTTTACGCTAACATGGCAGAGCACTGGAACAGGCTGCCCAGGGAGGCTGTGGAGTCTCTCTGGAGACATTCAAAGCCCACCTGGACACGTTCCTGTGTCACCTGCTCCAGGTGACCCTGCCTTGGTGGGGGGGTTGGACTGCGTGATCTCCAGAGGTCCCTTCCAGCCCTGACAGTTCTGTGAGTCTGATGCTGATGTGCTGAGCCCTCGCTTCCTCTGCTCTTGTCACAACTTCTGTTTTCTTTTTGTGCTTTAATGTTGTGACAGTTGCTGGAGTTCTTTTGTGCTCGGAGTCATTGAGAATTCCATAATTGATACTGAATTGTCATTAGAGGGCTTATATGTGAACCTGTGCATTTTGGCACTATGCATAATATTAGTACTTTTATACAGCCAATGAGGATTTAGGTGCTTCAAGGCCAACCTGATGTTATGCCTCTGAGAGCCCAAGGGGAAGGTGGCTTTTTGTCCAGGGTATTTGTGCTTCAAGGACAGGAGTGTTCAAGAGTTTGGATTTTGGTTTTTATAGTTCAGGTTGAGAAATAGGAGGAAGAATAGAAAAAGAAGAGAAAAATGAAGCAGTTTCATACATTAGGACCAGTATCAGCCTTCTCAAAAGTACACTCAAGCTTTTCCTATCTGGTGTCTAAAAATAAAGTTGAATTCTTCAGCTAGAGAGGAGTAAATGCATCTTTTTTGCTTAAAATAACTGCAGAGCATTGCCAATAGAAAAGAATGCCAGCTCTGCTTTTCTGATACTGACTGAATGGCTGTAAGACTGGCAGGCTGAAGGCACCGCTCAATCAGTCAAAATGTTTACTAAACCAATTGTTTTAGTAATAGGTGGTTAGTATGGAATTTAAAAATGAGATCCTAAAGGGAGTTTTGGAAACAAAATACAGCAGTTGATCTGATACTCCCAAATAAATACTTCTGTTTGTGCAAATATGCAGGATTTCAGCAGCAGTTCTGTCTGTCCCATAAGGCTGGTGTAGGGCACCACTGCAGTATGACTTGAACAGCACATTTAAGAAGAGATTCGACTTGCAGTTTTAGTGGTTAATTTCATTTTGTTAAAAAATAAAACGAATGGAAAATGTCTGCACTTCAGTATCTCGGTAATACAAACAGTTGACATTTTCAGTCTGAGTAGTTTTGTGATCACTGATACTGTTTTGTGAAACCAAGGTGCTTCCAGTGTTGTGCTCTGCTGTTTGTGTCTTTACAGAAAAATCCCAAATATTTAAAGCATTTGGATTTACAGTTTCTGCTGGTGACGCTTAGCACCATTTACGCTGTTTGAAAACATATTTCAGAATGAAAATGCATTTAGATTTTTGCCTTTTCAGTGACAGAACAATTTTGCAGTGAAAAAAGGAAAGATTGAGGAAATAGACTCTGCAGCTATTAATGGTTAGTAGCGTTTGTTTTTGTCCAGGCCAACGGAAGTATGTGAAAGATGTTTAAGCAAACACTATTAAAGATTATCCTTGTCTTTCCTTGGCTGTGAAACAGCTGATCCAGTCATTGTGGTGTTTCATTTCTAGTGCTTTAGTGATGAGTCCATAAATCCAGACAAGGAAAAACTTCCATTTTAAGCAAGTTTTTCCATACCTTTTGACCCATGAGATCCCTTATGTCTTCCAGCAAAGCTGTCCTGTGACCTAGTTCTTGTGTGCTGCTTCTCTACACATAAACGAACCTTTTCAGCAAGTTTGACAACTATATAGTCTTAATTTTTAGTTTGAGGAGTCTCTTGGTTACATTTAATAAACATTCCACCTGCAAAGCAGTGGAAGAAATTTAAGCTGCAAATGCTTAACTGCCTACAATAAGCTGATGTGGTCTGGATCATTTTAAAGCTATTTTCTAACAGTTCTGCAACAAACAGAAAGAGCAATTGTGCCGTGGCTGGGCCAGTTACCCCATCACAGCATGAAGGACATACTGGTTTGACCACGGCTTCAGTCTCACAAGCAGCTAGGTCAGTGCAACAGACCCTACTGTTTCCGAAAAGGAAGAGGCCTTGCTGCCTTCTCCTTTCTCATCCCTTCTTCCCGGGCCCGCACAGTTCCTCTGGTGCTTGTCAGGCTGTTTCACGGATGGGTTCAGTTTACTAAGCCCGCACAAAGCTCTCCGCTTCTCTTTCAGGATTAATCTTTTGCCAAATTGCCTCACGGTGGAAGCATCCGGCCACCAAAGCTAGGGCAAGGTGAGCAGCAGGACTTCTGGGAGCCAGTGCTGGAGAGGAGCCACACGCCTCCAGTTTGGTGTTAGATCCACTCGTGCTGTAACCTGAACGCAGGCTGTTGTAACTCTGCACATTTCCCTGAGCAGTAACAGGAGCATGAGACATCGAAGGCTTTCCCGCTTGAACTGGCATTTCTGGGGTTATACTTTGCTGTTAACAAGGATGTGCATTTGCTGGAAAATGCTCTCTGGGCATTCTTGATTTACTGTGCAGCTAAGATTTTTATCTTCTGTTTTTTAAGTTGAAGCAGACTTTCCCATTAAGAAATAAAATTTAGCGGAGGTCCTGAATATTGGAAGAATTATATCCACCTTACTCATGGTGGTCGTGTTGTGTGATTGGATTGAATTTAAAGTATTCCAAAAACAGTCAAGTAATTGATGTTTCTGACAGAGAAGTAGGAGACATTCCTAAAATTCTTAGGAAGTATTGATTTTGTTCTGGTATTTATAGCTGTAGGTCTTACTGTTTTCCTAAATGTAGATGCAAATATTAAGTAGAAGTAAAACACTGAACTTCTTGGTACTAACGATGGAAAAATGGAGGTAGTATGGGCATTCACAAAGTTGATTAAAATATGAATATAATCTTGCTGTTTAAAGTGAGAAAGTTAATACAAAAATTATTTCAAATGAGAGAAAACAAGATCTTTTTTGTGAGATGAAAACTGGTGAGATTAATGTTTATATCTGCTGTCTCCTTTAGCCTTAGGCTTTTCCAGCTACCATCTGAGTGATTCAGGTGTTACCATTTGAGTGCCTGAGAGCATTAGACTGTGTACTGCTGACTCCCCTTTCTCCTAATTTCCAAGCATCTTAATGTATCGCTTTTTACCATGCCGAGGGACATAAACATTGCCTACCTGGATATGTTCAAACGTGTCTTCCTGCAATGTTTCCAGGTAATTCGGCTGGGGGCCACCCCTGTCAGCCTGGGCTTGCTCTCTGTCCAGGTTTATGCTGCTTCAGAGAAGACTTCCAAAAAGGAGTTGCTGAAAATTGAGGAGGTAAGTGTGGTTAGAGCCTTAGTGCTCTTCTATCGAAAGAATTCTGAAAAACATTTATTTTGATGTGTGAAAGCATATAGGTACATCTCATCACCTTTTGTATTCACGCCTTTAAATTTGCTTCTCAATTTTCCACAACAGAGACGTCTGTATAGTTTTGCTTTTACCTGGGCCTTGCATCTGATGTTCTTCACTTGATAGTGCCAGACTTGCTTGTAAGATCTTTTTCCTACCTTAAAGCCTTATAGTCTTCATTCAGAAATTATGTTTTCATGTTTGTAGATTTACTTATGGTTATATTTCAAATCCACAGGAGTATTTTCTTTGCTTTTTATCCAGATAATACCACTTACTTTTTGCTGTAAGTACTGTTGGTAAATTCTCATAAAAATTCTTTTATGTTCTCCACTAAAACAGCAAATCAGAATGTTTTATTTCTAAAAATACTCTCTTTTATATTATCCACATTCTTGTGTGGCAGTACTTTGAATCCACTATAGTAGCCTACAGAATTTTATCATTTTTTCTTTCTTCACAGTATTCGGACCTAAGCAACAACAAATACAATAAGTGGTGGTAATAAATACCTGCTATATTTTCATTTCTTTAAGATGTTACAAATGTCTTGGTTATAAGTAGAGCTTTAAAATACCCTGTCAAACTGTAGCCTCACCAGCATTGTTGCACAGGCTTTAAAAGTCTCCAACATTAAAAAAAGAAATTAAAAGACGTAGTTCATAACTAAATCCAGCTTTCTATCCATGAGAGCGTGCAGTTGTTAAAAACTTTGAGTACTTCAATCCAAGCTGAAGTGTTGTTACATAAGCACTGGAACTAAATTAGCTTCGTGTTTGTGCATACTTAGGTGTTTTGGCTGTGTCTGCACGGGCAGTTCCCTGGTGCAGCGGGAGAGGAGCCGTAGCTGCCGTGGGCTCCTGGCCCTCCCTGGCCCGGGAACCTCAGCCTGGGCTGTCGCGTGCCCAGCCTCTGCTGGCCTGAGTCAGGCGTGAGGCAGCGGCATGGAGTTCATGGGAGCTGAGTAATGGGCTTGCCATCAGCTCCAGCACAGCAGAATGTGCAAGCCGTGGAGTTTTGGCTGCCTTTCTTGCCATTCACAGGGTGTCAGTTTGGATCTCTACTGTGTCAGCTGTCCAGTTTCATAAAATGTATGGGAATTTCCTTATCTCTGAGGCTTCTGTTCTTGTGCCAGACATTGCTGTTAGGTTGTCCAACAGGATCAAAGTTCAGTTTGTCACTATGATTGCCAGGGATGACCAGGTTTCCTAGGGAAATGAGGCTGAAAATCCTTGTCTTTCAAAGTATTATGGGAAATCCAGCTGCACAAGTTATCAAATTATTGGATGTAATTTTATGGTAGGGGTTGCAGCTTTTTTGATTATGACAGACAGTTCTTTTCCAGCTGATCATGAAAAGAGGGCTAGCTGCATTTTAATGCAGCAATACTTGTAATCATCAGTTTATAATAAACTACTAAATGGAGTACAAATATGATATAAAATAGAAGCTTTTTATACTAAACATCTGTGTAGTATATCAACTGCTAGAAATTTTAATAGGTTTTGTTTTGATCTGAACTTTGCTGTTCATCTTCAACAGTACAGACTTCAGTCTTTTTTTTTAAATGGAATACAATTTCAAATATGCTTAGGTCATTGTAGTAAATGTTGTGATTCTAAACCCTAAATAGGGTGGTTTAGCATTTATTATGTGAAGGTGCCCATTGCTCGTTACAGTTCCTCTTTGCTCAGTGCCAGGGTGCCATTAGTGCTGTCAGTTGCTGATGTGGTTAATGACCAAAGGTTGGGATGTTGTACCATTTTCCTGCTCAGTAACAAGCAAGCACATTTGTATTGGATGTTACCTTTGTTAGAAGCGGCTTAGGCTCTTTAATGATGGCTTGTGCAAATATAGAAAATGATTGATTGTGATTTCTAGTACATTCAGTATGTTAACTGGGAACCAGAAGTGCTGATTAAGGTGAGAAACATTTTTCACAATTATGTTGTGTGTTCTTATTAAACTAGTTTAATATTAATTTATAACTTGTGACTTGGATCATATAGCAGCTATGAATGAATTGTATAGCAGTTAGAAGTCATCTTCATCATAATTATGTGCTGTATAATTAAACTTTGCTCATAATGGTTGTCTCAGAGCTGTGTGAATTTTTATTATGCATTGTTTATGTAGTAAGCACAGCGTTAGGTGTTCTCTGCTTAGACTGTTCATGCCCTGAAGACCTACTTACAGAATTACACCTTTGTTTTTAACATCTTGTTTGCTAATATTCACAGCTGTCACTGTACTCCTCCCCAGCTCGTGAGACTAAATATGTGGAGAATCCCAAAACCGAGTTGGAAGAGGGGGTTTCCCGTTTACGGCAGGTTATGGAGCCATACACAGCCTGGTGTCAGGTACCGTGGTTTGTATTGCAGCTGGTGGTGGTTCGGGGATAAAGCTCCAGCTGGGATTGTGTCTTGTTTTTTCAGAGTTGGAATTAACAGAGAGCGGGGAAAGTAGAAGTTGGTAGCTGTAAAAGCATTTCTCAAAAATGCCGCATCACTTAAAGTTTTCTGCATTGCTTAAAACTTTCCACAGTTCAGGTCATAATGTTTACCTCCTTGTCACACAAAACCAGTTGTGTCTTTATACTAATTTGCTGAACTACACCCTGGATTTAGGGGTTCTCCTTCCAAAAGAATGAAAAGAAAATTAACTAAAGCATAGAATTGTCTTCTGAAGTGAACTTTAGGCTTAAATATACCTAGGGATGTCTGAACTTGGCACTGTTCTGTGGCTGAGGAAGATAGGAGAGTGGTATTTGCAGTTTTCATGCTCAAGAAGGCCTTAAATTATCAAGCAGTGTGTTTTGGAGCAGCAAAACCAAGTTGCCCTCACTGCAACTGTGGCAAAACACAACTTAGCAAAAAATAAATCAGTATTTGCTGAACTGGAATGTTGAGGGAAGGAGTGCGGCTCTCTGGAAGAGAGAAAATCCCAGGCCACTAAGTAGTGGTAAACCTAATCCCCAGACCTTGCCCCAAAACCTTCTCATATATATTTCATTAGGTAGTATGTTCAGAGTAAATAGTCGTTAAATACAAAAATAGTAGAGAGGAAAACCAAGATTTTTGTAATCAAGGCCTAAATTGTTGGTGTTAGATGGCAAAGCCCCAGGATGGCTTTCTTGCTCTTTCCTGCCCAGGAAATGTTGAGGCTTGCTTTTGAAGCAAGGGCATCCTTGCCCTGTGGTTGCCTCTTGGCGACTTAAGTCGAGTCTCTGCTTTGCCCTCTGGCTGTTGTGAATCCCCTTAAGCTGCAAGCTGTTTGCCCAGCTCTCCCTTGAAAGCCAAGCTGTGCAGATCAGGGTGTCCTTTCTGCCTGGAAGTTCTGTTTGGTGGTACTTTTTATAGGACTCAAACATTTTTTCAGAGTTACTCAAGCTAATGTTTCTGAAGTGCCACCAGCAGGAGCACTGGCTGCAGTTTGGAAAAGGAAGGGGGGTTTTCTACAGGATAGTCATAGCTCTGGCCTCCTGAACACATGGGTTTTGGTTGGTTGTCTCTGTAACCCTAACTGGGGAATGAAATTGGAGAGGAGGTTAGTTCCCACTAGGACTGACTAAAGATAAGCCTTTAACCTTGCTTTGTGTCTTGCTGACCTGTTGTCATCCTATTTGTTTTATTTTTTTTTGTCTGTCTGGTGATCATTGACATAAGATGTGCTCTTCTGCTCACACACAACAAGCCATTTCCTGGCAGTGGTTTACTGACTCATTTTATGAAGCGGGCATGTAAGCTTTATGGGTTTGGGGCAATCTTGCTTGCTTAACTGTATTCAGAGGTAGCTTTGGTTTTACACCCCCCGCCCATCCCTGCTGTGTTGAAGAAAATAGTATTTAGGTGTGTCTCAGTTGTCTTTAAAATCAAAAATAACCCAGGACAATCAGAATAAAATTGGTTATGTTTGTACATCCATTTTACCTTTTCAGAATTAGTTAACTGTAGTGGAAATGCAGCTCAAAACTCAGATGTAGAAATGAGCCAGTTATGTTTCAGCTGTGACAGAAGATCAGACTTAGTCTCTGGCGTCTTTAGAGCAAGTTTGTCTTAAATTGGCTTTTAATAAGACCAACATCCATTTAGAGTTATGCTGTGTGCCACATGTTAACACTTTTTTATTTTCATGACAGATGGGGTTTTTTTCCATCACTCTTGCCAGGGAGGAGATGAAAGTTCTAAAGATATTATCCCCATCCAGATGCAGCTCAGGTGGAATTGCAAGACTATTCTCTGCTTTAGCTTTGGGCATATATGTTTGTGAATTTGTTCCCTAATTTATGGACAGCCTTACACTGTCTCTCTGAAGGGTTATTAGCATAAATAGCAATTAGCAGAGTTCTTTTTATTGAGATTTTCTCTTCTGTTTGGATAAAAGGCAATGTGGATTCTTCCTGAGTATTCTCAGTCTGAAAAAAGCCCAGAACTAGTCTGTGGGGTTTGTGCAGTGTCTTTGATTTACTTGGGACATCTATGGACATCTCATTTTCCAAGTCACTTCAAAATGCAGTCTTGTTACCCTAAGACAGTCTCCTGGAAAGTGGAATTTGTCACCTTGCAGAATGAGTCACATACCTCTGTGAAGTGTGAGAAAGGAGTTTGTTGCAGTGTTGTACTTCTTTTCTTTGCATCACCTCAAGTATTTTTGCAATACCTACATGCACTGAGAAACCTGAGATAATTCTGACTTTCAGCTGCCTGATCTCAATAAAATACTGAGATTGACATCTGTGTTTTGAAGTATTATATTTCATCTTGTCCAAAGACTCCTTTGAGAAAAATCTGTAAGTTATGCTAAATGTAACACTGAGCAAGCATAGCCCTGTAAGTGAAGGGTGGAAGTGGGAATAAAAGTAAGTTATTTGAGGGACCCATCATTTTTTTCTTTCCTGTTTTTTTTTTTCCTCCTTTCTTTGTCAGGTCAGTTACGGTCTATACTTAATATTTTACTTACTTGGTATCTATTTACCCTTGTTCTCTTTTTTCTTTTAGGATCTTTATGCCAAAGCTATGCCCAAATTAGAAAAAGCCGTTGAGCATGGTAGAGGTAAATCAGCTTAGTTTTCTTAACCAGCAATTTAAAATGCAGGACTGTGCTATATCTTCAGTTCAAAGGGAATTCCATTAAGCATCATGGTGTGTATAATTTCTAATGCATTTAAGACTACTTTATTTCCACTGTGTATCTGTTTGAATTTCCTTTGTGGGCCACTTATGACACTACATTTCTAAACAATTAAAATCCGAGAGCAGCATTTATGTTTCTCAATGTCACAAAAAATCAGTTGTGCAGGAAAAGAAGGGGGAAACCTCTCACAATTTATTCCCAGCCAGCACTATTTGCTTGACTCAGCCTCCAGCAGTATTTGCTTCACCCAGCTTAGTAGCTGAAACCTCTTGTAAAGTTTATTACTTGTTGCTAGCATTAGGTCTTTTGTTTGTAATGTTTAGCCTTGTCATTTTGGTTTGCTTCCATGGATCTCCTAAGAATTTTGAATTAATCCAAAATAATTTTAATTTGTTTTTATTTGTGGGAGCATCCTTTCATGCTTATGCTTACCAGGACTGAGCATGGATGCTATGCAGAGCTCATTTCAGACACTGCACCTCTTTTCTTTAAGCTTAGCGGTTTCAGTCCTTTGAACTCGTTTGCATGGAAGATTTTCCGTAGTTTTCCATTCCCCCACCAGACTCCCATCTTGGAGTGCACTTTGTTTTTGCTGTGTCTTTCCATTGTTCTGTGATTTGGTTTTTGTACAGTATTTTACTGAAACTAATTTTTGTTAACATGTAACTGTAAAATTCCATTTTGCAAAGGTTTTTATCACTTAATTTGAAAAAGATATGATTGAGATGCAAAAGAGGAAAACAAAACAGATGGCCCAGAAGCAAAGGCAAAGCTCCTATGAAAATTGGTGAATACAATACAGTGTTCTGTTTCATTCATGTGTCACTAGAGAAGATCTCAAAGGCTTTGAATTTTTTGCCAGCATATCTAAAATGGGCATGATAGTTAAATGTGTTTTGATAACTCTTTGTGTTTTGTAACAATTGCCACCGTGTATTGATGATTCCTTATCACAAAAACACTTTCACATCACATTAAAGCACTTTGTTCTGGCTTCTTTTCAGAGGGCTATGAATTTCTTCAAAAACCCCCTGCTGGATTTTATCCAAGACTTGGTGTGATAAGTTTTGCTGGAATTGTTGGATTGTTTCTTGCTAGAGGTAAGTGAGAACCATTTGAACTGGTCACGTTCTGATTTTGGGTAAGTAATTTATTTGTGGGTTTTAGGGTATTAATTTTTAATTGTGACAATGAGATCTGACCAAACTGTACAAGCACGTTTCTACAATGTTGCTCCCATTATAAAGAAACTTCATGGAAAAGGTGTTTAATAACCAACAATTATTGTTTTATCATTGCTGTATTTGCTACTAGAATCTAGTCTTCTGTATTTCCCTGTTGTAGCTTAGTATAACAAAAATGGGAAAGGACTGGTTTGGTATTTTTTAGCCTAAAAATATTTTTAATTTTTGAAGTTCTTCATCACATATGGTGCTGTAGAAAACAACAGGGGAATGAATTATGGTAAAATAGAGATGTTCCTGAACTATGATATGTGTCCAATTAGGTGTATATTTGAGTTTCTTCAAAGTATTGTGTGTCCAGGCACAGAACTGCTGCAGATGGTGATTCAGCAAATAGACTTGAGAACTCTGGGTGTACTATAAATACTTGCACATTTTGCACTACAGAAAAGTGATACAGTTAATTTCATCGCCCTTGCTGAAGAAATGTTCATGCTTTCCTAAAAAGAAGCGTTAGTTTAAGAAATGTTAAGTGTGAAAAAGTATTTTGTGCTTATGTTGAGATGTTCTTGATCCAGTGAAATGTAGGTAACAGAACTTTAAAGCTGTAGAATTTAAAAGCCAGTGAGGACATGGTTTGGACAAAAAATAAACTTTTGTGGGGCCTGAATGTGTTGAACAACCTGGAAGTGTGTGCCTGGCTGTGGAGAAATTAGAAGTGCACCTCAAAATATTTAATTTTCCAGTGAAGCTGGTGAAAGCAGTACTTAATTTTTTTTCCTAGTGTATTTTTTTTTAAATGGCATCAAGGTAGCTTCCCTGTTTGAAATTCTTTTTCTTCAAAATCCTGCTTCTCAAGAAGTGTGATCATGAATGAGATCAGCTTCCATCATTTATGACTGTAGCAAAATGAGGGGAGAGGGGGAAGTGCAGTCACGGGACTGGAATTGAAAGATTAGAGGATCCTAAGTTTAATGAAAATAAAAATACCTCATACTGAAAATGTTAAATTTGTGTATCTTTTAGGATGGGAGCCCTAATTTTAAAACTTTTTTTTCTGGTAATAGTTTACGATATGACTGTTATTTCCAGAAAGTATTCAAAGCATAGAAAGAAGTGCCCCTTAATTTTGATGCTACCGAAAGTTCTCTTTTTTTTATCCCTCCCTCCCTTGGTCTTTGTGGAAAAATTGCCCTCTTGGAAGGTACAGATAAAATCCTTCAGGTCTAATCATAACACTTGAATGTACACAGCTGCTCACTAAGTGGAGAATACGGTTTTCAAAGTTTAATCATGTGAGTGTTGTGCAGTCATCCAGCTTGGTTTAAAATGCCATTGGAGATAATTAGTTTTAACCTTGTGTTGCAGATGGAGTGATGCACTTCACTTGTAAGAAAGCAGCAGCAATGTGTTTATTGATATAAAGCAATGATTTAAAAAGATTTGATGGCAAGGTACACCTGATGAGTTACTGCATAGAGGACAGGGTCAGACAGACCTGCCTGGGGAGGATCCTGCCCTTGAGTCACAGGATTGAGAGACAACCTCCTTCCTTTCTAGACTCCTACTCAGGGGAGCTCAGGTGCAGCTGTGTCCAGTCCTAGTCGCAGACTCGGTCAGCAGTTTGTGCCCAAAGGATTGTATGTGCACAGTCAATCTAAGAGATGCTCTTAGTGAAGCTTACAAAGTTTAGCAAACTATTAGGGGGGCCCCTATTGAGCAGAGTGATTATGTTTCTTAAGAAACTGGTAGGGTGGAAGAGAAAACACACTGAACTGTGTTTAAGAAAATTGTATATAAATAAAATGTTAGGGCTATTCAGCTGTCTTGGTTAACAATGGTTTGTGTTTGTTGATGTTTTTGTTACAAAACAGGGTCAAAAATAAAGAAGTTAGTGTATCCTGCAGCTCTCATGGGTATCGCCACCTCCATGTATTACCCTCAGCAAGCGGTTGCTATTGCAAAGGTCAGTGATGATACCTTTCTTTGGACAAGTGTCTCTTGCTTTGATTGTTGCCTCCTAGCTTCAGATTAACTGGTCATCCATGTTTAAAAGCCATGTCAGTGGCAATTAACAACATTACAGTTATTTTGTCAAAGCAGGTGCAGTCTGAGCTGAAAGACAATCAGACGTGTGCCTTTCAGTGACATTTTTTTTTCTACCATCTGCAGTAGTGTCTTCAGTTAGAGGAACATAATTTCCTTTCAGAATCTCTAACCTCACGTAACATTAAATTAACATACATATTCTAAGTGAGTACAGTTTGTGTGTTTACTTACAATACTAAGGAAGCCTGAAATATCTTGTGAGCAAATGAAAACAGTGTTTGAAAGAAAAAAAAAATGTTTCTATAGAGAAGTCATTGTAACATTTCGAGATAAATTATTGACATTTTCTGCCTTTGTTTGGTTAGGGTTTTAAGAAAGATAGCATGCACATTCTGGAATGGGATAAGAATTCTGCTGCAAACTTATTGTATGCCTTCGCTGTTCATGGATTTGTTGTTCCAGGCACATAAGAAACATGTTAACTTGCAGTTGCTTAAGTGAGTTTCCTGTGAGAGCAAGAACTGAAGAGACCACAGAATTGCTTACAGCCCCTGCTGATGTTAGATCATGTGCCTTGCTGTCCACACTTAGTGGTACTGGCAGATTCCTCAGTTCTCCACCACACTGTGTTTCGAATCCAGCTTTTAAACCACTCACAGTGCACATATTTGCATCTTTCAGAAATTCTTTATGTTTCAGCCTTTGCTAAATTTGCTATCTAGTTAGCGGGCACTCGCTACTAACTCTGAGATGTCAGAATGGTAATATGATATTCTCAAGAACATATGATGTTCTTTAAAAACTGAAAGGTCATTGACTTAGGGAGAGTCAAAACTGCTGAGTTTGAACTCTGCCAGCATGGTGGTACTCTGATCTTTGATGGAATCTTTTTTTAGTGCTTCCAGGATTCAGATGCTCTAAATACAGATAATTCTGTTGGCTTATTCTCAGAGAGTGAAAATTATGCAAGTGGCAGGAAAAAAACCCATCAAAATTTAAGAAGCGTAGACATTTCTGTTGGAAACTGTGTATTAAAATTCTACTTGCCTTCTGAACAGTGAAGTGGGAAGTGATTGAACGCTGTTCAAACTGATGTTACTGTTTTTAAAGAAGCTCAGTTCAGGCTTAACTATGGATTTGGTGCTAACAGCTTCACAATACTTCGTTTATTTTATGAGAACTTTGAAGTGCATGATTGCTCTTTGATTAATTCACAGTTCTTAGTTTGACTGTAATGAAAAATCTGATAGGAGATTGGAATAGGTTTAGCATTGTTGACTTGGTCTGGACAGTAGACGTATGAATTTGGAAACTTTGGTGGGGAGAGTAATATCCTAGATACTGTTTTGGTTCCTCTGATCTATCTTGTGCTTTGCTTTTCTTAAAAAAGCAAAGTTTTAAGGATATCACATCTTACCGTCCATAATTTTTAGTCTTTAATCTGAAATTGGAAACACTTTCCTCCCTATTAATTATTTTTAAATGTTTCATAAGCCTTTCAAAAAGTGTCTGTAAACCTAGAAAGGAATGTCTGCAATACAAAGCTCACTTGCCAAGCTAATAAAACAATATAGAAAATATTCTGGAACATAAATTTTAATTAGTTCTTTTCGTTTTTATATTATGTTCTTTTATTTTTCTTCCACACTTAAGTACTTCATCACTGCTTTTTCTTTTACAGTTGTATAATTCCCTTCATTGGGTCTTGTGTTGTTTTGTTTTTTTTTTTAATTTGTAACGGTTTCGTTTCCTTCCCACTTTTATTTAAGACTTTCCAATGGAGAGTTGGAAATAAACATAGCAAAATGTATTTGTAGTTGAGGTCCAACACTTAATTCATCTGGAAGTAAAAATTTTTCTTTACTTAAGCTGTATGAGTTCCTAAGTGGAGTTGTAGCAACAGAGCTCATCATTGGTAACAGATCAGTTTTCAGACAGTAATCATCTAACTGAAGATAGAAGAAATGCATAGACAATTATTTTTTTTCCCCTGCTTTAGTAATCATTCTAATAAATCACAAATTTTTAAGAGATTTATTTCCTCACTGCCACTATCACTTTACTTTTAATAACTTCAAACAAAAGGTCAGACTGTATATGTGGTAAGGGAACTGAATTTAATACTAGAGTTTATTTTATTCTGGTGGAACCGTACTTAGTGTTTTGAAATGGTATTGCTTTCCAGCTAATCATAATCTATTCAAAATACGTTGTATTTACTGTGGCTTATCTTCCATCTGGAAAGAACTTTCCATTATGTAGTTATTTAAATCACTCTATCATGAGAATTAAATTTTGTCCTTTGTTATTAGAACCTTTCAAATTTACCAAAGTACTGTGTGTTATGCTTTCATTCTTGAAAGAAGGAAAAGCTTCCCAAAAGCAGGTTTTGTTTCTTTGTCAGCAAACCACATTATTTCTATGTCTTTTGAAGCTATCCCTTGTCCCTTGCTCGGATCAGTCTCTAAGGCATAAACAGGTGTAGTGGCACAGCTGAGAGCAGGACATGATTCCAGGAACTGTGAGTTGAAAAGCAGGAGTTGTGGTCACTTGATCCGTGTTTGCTGCTGAATGCTCATGAAATGGCACTTTGACTGCTTTGTTAACAGTGGAAGCGTAGAAAAACCAGTGGATTCTCAGTTCAGTTTCCCAGCATGAGATGTAGATAAAGAATTGCTAACTGAAATTCTGTATGCGTGTAATTCTGTGTAACATCCAGTATAGTCAGTAATGCATGCTTGTGGTGCTGTGTGGGATTAAAATAATGGAAACTCTTCTACATGCACATTGGGCCTTGGAGACCACTGGTGCTACCCCAGTAGTGCCCAGTATGGGTGTTGGTGGCCCATAGTCACCCCAAACTTTCAGAATCCCTGTTGAGAACCACCTGATCTGACTTTTGAACTTGTTTGTTCAAACTTTAGCATGCAAACCTGCTTACAGTGCTGCATTCAACAGCAATGGTATTCCAGCATGCTGACCTCGTATCTTGCACTTCCAGTCTACCCAGAACTGTATTTTTCAACTGTGAAAGTGTCTGTGGGTCCTGGCTCTTGGGAGGTTTGTGCACTGGTGAAACATTGGTTGGTTTTGGCAGACTAAACTGTCTGGGTTGCTGTACCTTGTGATGTAGCTATTTAATCCAGCAACATGAATGACCAGTTTCTCATTTAATGCAATTCATAAATCACTTGGTCATATGACTCCTATAATAAGAATATTTTTAAGTTTGTACTGCTAGGCCTTTAGTGTGGTTTTAAATATTTTAATGGAGTATTTTTAAACAGAAAGAAAAAAATAGCATATGGATAGTTGTTTTTCTCATGTTGATAGCTGTCTCTTCAGTAACATTGCAGACAAAACCAGCACTTTGTTTATTGTGATTATTTTTCAGTCCTGGTAGGTTTGTACTGTTTGCACAAGGGATCACCATCTTTTCAGATGAGCCAACTAGTTTGTTGAAGTGCTTGAGAATGAACACTCCTCATAATGGAAAACAAAATAGCTGTCTATACCTGTAAAATTTAAATTGGGCAGTTTTGGAGATTTAACTGGTTCACTTGATGTGCTTTTTTCTGATGACCCTTATCACTTTCACCTGTAGAGAAAACTCAGTGCATCCAATGGACTTGTTTAAACCAAAGTAATTGGTCAGATAGGGTGACAAAAAGGCTGCTTTGTATTTAAGACAGCCTACATTTTGGATTTAATTGGGACTTGGAAGTGTAGTTGCTGATTTGGGTTTGTTTTCTTTTAATTCTATCTATTCAGTAGCTTCTTTTGTAAGGTAGCAAGCACATGGTATCTACCCAGAAGGACATCCTTGTACCATTGTGTAATAACTGGTGTAATCAGTCTTGCTGATTACAAATCAGACAAGCAAGGGGAAGTGGCTCTTCACACCATGTGTACCCAGCAGTAGAACCGCTTGGCACAGAGATGCTAAAAATTTGCACTTCCCCTTGAACCCCATGCAAAAAGTTCATAGAAGGGATATTCTTTGGGCCTTTTTGCACGCATGAAAATCACCTCTGGCTCAGGAAATCTCTGAACAGTGACTCGATGGAGCCTGGAAGAAATTTAAAAATGTAATTCAGAAACTTTCAGAAATATCAGAAAACTGTTTCAGAAACGCTTATGCTCACCCTGTTCTCAGAGTTTGGGTTTTTTGGCTTTGCCTGCTGTAGAAGATAGGGAAATACCTTCCTAGTTCTTGATTTCATAATTTTTTTTAGTTTAACAGCTGTTTAGTTGGACAAATTGTCCATTTTGCTGTTCTTCATGTAGAAACTGATAGTGATATGAAAGTGAATATAGACCCGAGCCTTGCTATAAAAACCTAACACTTTGGTTTAAAGGGTGCTATGAATATCACAGTTCCAAGGGATATTGTTTTATTAGACTTGGGGCTTTTTCCTGTCATAAAATAGCTGTTGGTGTAATATAGCAAATACAGTCTTTCCTATCTGTGTTCTGTTTTGGGAGTTGACATCTGGTTATTCATTACAGCTATCCATCAGGAAGTTCTAAAAAACAAGTAAGAAGAAAATCTGAAGTTGCACAATAGGGACAAACTTAAGTAGGGTTTTTTTGGTCTTTGAAATGGATATGGTCAAATTAAGAAATACTTTGCATATGTTAATTATGTTGAATGTCAAATACTAAGAAAACCAGGATTGTTTCCACGCAGCATCATTCCACTGCTGTTTGTACAGATATATTTTCAGGTAGTCTTCAAATAGTTTTTTAGCACATTATTTTTTCTTATTCCTCATGTGACCTTTTTTCCCAAGATGTTTATTAATGCTGTGCATCCTGAACTTGAAGGGGAAGAGTTGAACGTCTTGTGTTTTGAGACATTTTCCACTTAAATAAGAAGCAAGGCAATATTCCCCAGATTATTACATTTATGCTTTCTAAAAACTTTTGTTTCAAAGGTTGCTGGCACACAGCTGTATGACTGGAGTCTTCAAGGATATATTGCTGTAGAATCTCTTTGGAAGGATAATCCCAAGAAGAAGAAATCGGGGGAAAAAGGTGATAAGGTAAGAAGTCTGAGGAACTTGATTTCTGAATTTACCACTGCCTCTTCAGTCAAAAAATTTACGAACAACAGTGGTTTTGTTCCACTGTGACTAGGCCTTTATTTCTGAAGAGAAATCTTTCATTCTGTCTTTCTAAGCTGTGGAGAAACATTAGGCTTATTTCAAGTTAAACTTTCAGAAATGCTGTTTGGAAGTTTCCTTTAGTATAATCTGATACAGATAAGCAAACAGAGTTCTAGGAAATATATGTAGATGGCTAAGTGAAGCATAGTGTGAGAGACTGGAGAACTGAGCAAGTTAATTAAATGTGTGCCAGGGAAAGCCTGTAAGGTTTTTAGGTATTTTTTTTTTAGCTGCTGCTTAATGAAATAAAAGTTCAAGTGTGTAATGTAAAGCTTCTGTGGTTTTAAATTCACTTCTAAACTCACTGTGACGGGGACAGAGGTGATTTGGAGATGCAGTTGCACTTGAATAGACTGCGGGGATGGGACCGAGTTCCCTAGGTAGGGCTGGGTGTAGGACTCGTTCCAAACAAGCTGGTTGGAGAAATGCTCACATGTCCTGGCAGTTGATGAGTCTTCTGAGAGTGGAGACTTTCATCAGTGGATACTCATCCTGTATTGGCCCAAGGCACTTCGGTAAATGAACTTGAATAAACAAAGGCTAATTAATCGTTCTGTACCTTTCCTAAAACCTAGGCTGTCAAAAAGAAACTCAAAAAAAAAAAAGGCAGTGTTAAAATATTTCAGAAAGACAAACTGACAGCATTAGTAAAAAATAGCTGAAATTTTTATTTTATTGTGTCCCAGGTTTTCAAAAAGAAATGTGATTGTTATTGGAAGGCAAAAACTTTTGACACTTTCATCTTATTATTAGGCTTATTCAAGCACTTGCTGCCTCAGCAGGAAAACAAACAGCATGCAGAATTGCAGAGACCACGAAGTAAACACACTTCTTTCTCTTCCTCCTTGCAGAATCTTTACATCACACCCCTTAGTTGCCAGAACATGTTACTTGCACAAAGGAGCAAAATGCCCCTTGATTGGTGTCCTCCTAAAGTTCATCTCATTGTTCAGATACTGTCAGTGTGAACTGTTGCTGTGTAACTTGATGGATTAGACAAGATAAAAAAACCCTGTGACTCAAATGAAGAAACAGTACTTGATCACTTGATGAAACTGCCTGCATTTCCCATGTTCATGGATCTCTTACCACTGAGGCAAACAGCCTTACTGGTGCTTTGTCCTCTGAGGTTCCTGAAGAGAGGGTATTGTCTCCCTGGTGTGCAGAGAAGCTGAACAGCAGCTGTAAAAAGTCACATGCTGTTGTCTAGAATGGGGACTGAGAAGTGTTTCTAATGGAAGAAGTTTGCTCTGAAGCTTCCTTTGGCCTGGGTTGGTGAAACCATATGAAATACAGAGTGGAGAATTTGGGTGGGTAGGGGTGGGTTTGTTTTGGGTTTGTTTCATATGGAAATAATCATATGGATTATTAACGCCACCAAATCAGTACCAGCTTTTCAAGCAAAAGAATTTCTGTTTAAGTTCCGTTTTTTATTGGAGGTTTTTACTGATACAGAAGTGTCATGGAAGAAAATGCTTTTAACTATCATATACTAAAATCGGCAAAGCATTCTAGGATCGATCCTGTGACTTGTGTTTCAATTTGACAGCCTTGTGGAAGAATTTGGTTCCTTTTGTATACATATTTCTTATTGTCGTCCTAGGCAGCTAGATTCCTAAACGAGTGAAGACAGGTCTAAATGTTACTCTTGAGTTGTTGTTGCAGCAGATGTAACCCATTTCATGAAACTATGCCAGAGCAAAAGACGTTATTTTTGTTTTTGTGACATTTACTCCAGCATTTTCCTGTTGCTACACAAAGGATTCTTGCAAATAGTCAAGCAATATATGGGTGGCTCTTCTTGGCTTCTGTTAATTTGTTACGCTGCTCATAATTTGCTTGATAGTCATAGGTACCACAGCTGTGCATAACTTGGTGTTTGCGCAGCAATATGTCATTAAAATAAATGTGGTATGTTAATTTTCTGAAGGTTTTATGAAACAAAAACCTGTGCCAAATTGAGGTCATCATATCAACTGAATTCTGAGTTCTGCCAAGAAAGATGAATTCTGGGACCTTCTGTGCCTACATTTCAAAACACTGGCTGCAGCCCCTCCATACAGCAAGTCAGTCAGATAAATGTTTTTAATAAGCTGTTGAAGGCTGCAGCTCTTCAGGAGGTCAGGATAAAATCCCTCTGCTAAAACCAAAGCACACAGAAAAACAGTTTTCCTCACTTAGTTCTCACTTTGTCTTGTCTCTATACCATTCAAAGACTTTTGCTGTATTTTTAACAATTTTGGATTCTTTGTCTTCCAGCAACACTGAATTGGGCACCTCTTGTTTTTAGTGAAGTGGCCAAATTGTGTAAAACCAGAACAGCACTACAGCTCTAAATACATCCTTCTTTCAGCCCTTGTTCCTTTCTTCTTGTGTTTGCTCTTTCCCACTTTGGCCCAGCTAGTAATAAGACCTGGCAGAAAACTTAATTTCCCTCTCAGCTTCAGAGACTGAGAGAAACTTTTACGGCATATTACTTGGTTTTCATTCCTGTCTCATGTGCTGATGGACACCACCGGTGACTTAGCAATACTAATATATAATACATACAGTTTTTAAACCCATATGTTTTTATTACACATGCAAAATATATAAATATTTTAAATCTATCCCTATGGCTATCTTTGGGTATTTTGTTAAGTCCTAGCCAGTTATAGAATGTCTCCAGGCGCAAAGAGGGCTCAGCTTTGGCTGATGTCCTATACTTGCTCAGAACAAGTGTCAAGGAAATTGTGGACCAGAACCTTCCTCACCTGAAAGCTCTGTTGAAAATTGTGGTGTCAGCGTTTTGACTGGGGAGCCTTACCATGGGCATCACAGATTGTGACCATAACAAACCTTAAATTGTGTTTTAAGAGAGTCTTTAAGTCACTTGTGTTTGGGTCATCTTTTAAAACACAACATAAGCAGCTGAGAGAGCTTCTTTCTGCAGAAAATGCTTGTCAGGCTTGGCTTTGGTAGCTTCTGAACAGGCAGGTAAAAGTTTGGTCATCTGAACTAAAAGATAAACATCTACTTCTGGCAGAAAATGCTGTTTCCTGTCACGTGCCCTCCTTTTATTGTTTGGTAGTAAGAACAATAACAGTATGAAACTTGTAAGAAATACTACTTCTTTTGGAATGGATCCTTAGTATGGGCAGTGGGGAATTGAGATGTTTTAGAGGTGGGACAGACAGAAAGAATCTACTCTGCAAAAAGTTAGTCTCTCTAAGGGCAGCTTAGAGCAACATTTTTGAAAGTACTTCATATTTTTGTGAGAGTTAAGTTCAAGGTCAACTTGAAGAAGAAGTTACTGATTGACTGGGGGAGGATGAGTAAAGTAAGGCAGTGATGTTCTCTTTATTCCAAACAATACATTGCAAACAACGGAGGACAGAAGGTAAATTATTAATCTGTGAGCCCAGGTGAGCCTTTGTTTTTCTTCTGCAGCTGCTGGTTTTTTTCTGGTGGCCAGACTTTTCCTTTCAAGAGTTTCCATAAGCATTAAAGATATATACCTATCTAAGGTACTTTTGAAGTTATAATTTCTAAGATTAGTGTAAAAGCATCTGACCATCTGCAAGATTTCTGAGACAGCAACAGAAACTTCTGCACCTGGCTCGGCTGTAACGGAAGGGCAAAAGGCACCACACATTTGGGCGTTTGACATTTAGCTAGTTTGCTTTGGGGTGGTTTTCTTTGTATGGTAGGAAAATTTTCAGAGTAAGCATGGTGGGGTTTTTGTAAAGTTTGTTGTTTAGGTCTCAGTGTATCTCTGTGAGATACTGTGTGAGCTAGGTTGGGGTGTTTTTTAAGCACTCATATACTGAAACAGTACAGTCTCCGTAGTTCCAGTGTTATTTTTAGTCTCAAATAATGATTTTTTTATTTTTTTTTTAAATCCCAAGGAATCCCAATGTAGTGAACATTTTTATAATGAATGTATTATGGAGATTTCTTATCAACTACCTTTCACTTGAAACAGCCAGAAACACAAGAATGCAAAATATTTCCTCTTCTGCTGTGGGACAGAGCTCTGATATGTGAACTCCCCTGGCCACCCAGATTTGTTATGGAGTGGTTGTGTTGAGCCAGAAAGTAGAAAGACTGTCTTGAATATGTGCCTGCTTCTGATTGTGAGAGGGTACCCTGGCACAGAGGAAGTCTGTCTTCTGAGTCATTGATCGTAACACATTTTTTGCTTCTGACCTGGTTTTGAGTGTGCTAGAGGACTTTGGCACTTTCTTGTAAAATTATGTGCCTGTGCCCCAGGAAGTCCTTTCCCTGGCTAAGTCACATTACTGCTTGAGCAGTGTCACTTAGGCTCACTATTTACACAGCAGGCTTATATAGTGGATGGAGTAAAAAACTTCTTAATTGCTAATTCAGCAATTAAGGAGGAATGATAGTGGATTGGCTTGAATTAAATAACTCAAGCTTAATAGTTCTACTGAAGACAAGCCCTGGGATGAGATCTCCTGAGCTCATAGAAACAGAGGAATTTAGCAAGACTCCTGTTTTCTTGTGTATGTGTGTGCGTTGCTTTGGATTGTTTTTCTCTTTCAGGACATTTAAAAAAAAAAAGCTTACCTAGACAATAATTGCTTTTTACAAGTTAAAACAAGAAACTGGAAAAACACAGACTTCTCTGTGAGGAGCTTATTTTTAATTCATTTGTTCAGGATTGAGTAAACTCTGAGATGAGGCATCATTAGTCAGATTATTCATTATAAATTTTAGTGAAATGTCGTAACTTAAAAGTTCCTGTACAGGCAAATTGCAGAGTAGATCATTATTTTGAAATGGGTGTGGTTTGTGGATGTGATTTCCTCTACTATGAAATATCCAGGGTAGTAATCAAAACAAAATGGGTTTTTGAAAGAAAGAATTACCTTTTAAAGGTCTTGCTAGGCATTTTTTGAATAAGACATTTAAGAAATATCTTCGTAATTGAATCTTGATATATTGAGTCCATACCTCCAGCACAGCACATGCAGGATCGCATAGACTTGGTGCCTTATTGTGTTTAATTGGTAATGTATAAATATGACCCATTCTTTGAAATATTTTTCAGTATCTTCTGGCTTCTTTTGTTACATTTCCCATCACATTTAGCATTATAGAATCATAGAATGGTTTGGGATGGAAGGGATCTTAAAGATCATCTCGTTCCAACCCCCTGCAGGAACAGCTTCCACTAGACCAGGTTGCTCAGAGCTCCATCCAGCCTGTGCTTGAACACTTCCAGGGATGGTGTGTCAACAGCTTCTCTGGGCAACCTGTGCCAGCGTCTCATCACCCTCACAGCAAAGAATTTCTTCCCAATATCTAATCTAAACCTGCCCTCTTTCAGTTTAAAACCATTCCCCCTTGTCCTATCTCTTCCTGTTCCTGTGAAAAGGCCCTCTCCAGCTCTCTTGTAGCCCCCTTTAGGTACTGGAAAGCCACTAGAAGGTCTCCCCAGAGCCGTCTCTTTTCCAGGCTGGACAATCCCAACACTCTCAGCCTGTCTTTGTAGAAGAGGTGCTCCAGCCCTCCTGTCATCTTCTTGGCCTACTCTGGACTTGCTCCAACAAGTCCACATCCTCCTTATGTCACAGGCCCCAGAGCTGTACACAGCACTCCTGGTGGGTCTTCCAAGAGCAAAGCAGACCTGCTGCCCATGCTGTTTGTGATGCAGCCCAGGACACNAGGGGCACTGTGCTGGGTCATGTTGAGCTTTTCATCCACCAGCAACCCCAAGTCCTTCTCCCCAGGGCTGTTCTCAATCCATTCTCTGCCCAGCCTGTGCTTGTGCTTGGGATTGTCCTGACCCAGGTGCGGGACCTTGCACTTGGCCTTGCTGAGCTTCATGAGGTTCACATGGGCGCACCTCTCAAGCCTGTCATGATC
>VZTA01029553.1:0-22447 GCA_013398855.1 Mohoua ochrocephala
TCACTCTTCCCTCTGCTCCCCAGCATCTTCACTGCACTTTTTAGCCACAGTGGGAATTTTTGTTGGGATGGATGAACCGGGATGTGCTGAACAAACCTCACCTCCACCAGGAATTAGCTCCTTCCAGTCGCAAATTCCTCCCTACTGTGCTTATCTCAAGTTCCTGCTGTGGTGGCTCAACTCAAGTTCCTCATGTGGCCTGGACAGAGCAAGTCAAAACACGCAGCGAGAGGGTTAAAATTGTTCCTTCTGAAGATCATCTTTCTCCCTACTTGTTCATGAAAGAACATCTGTTCTTAAAAAAAAAAAAAAGAAAGAAAAAAAGAGTGAATATAATTGTGATGGACACCACTAAAAGTATTTCAAAAATATTTATTATACCCTGGATTACTTCTGATGAGTTCCACTCACACACGAGTGAATTTGCATATGGAAAAGACTAAACAATGACTAGACAAAGAAACATTTGCTGCTAATTCAAATATATATATATTTATATGTTTTCATGCATGTTTTTTAATTTATAAATATGATAAACCACATGCCAGTTATCAATGAGAACATCCTGTTTATATCAAACCCCTTTCCTATTTTTGCTGCCTCGGCCTTTATTGACTGAAATATGTATAAACATTTCCTTTGGATCTCTCCTCCTTGGATCCCAAACTTCCTGGATGACCTTAAAGAGAGGACAATGTGCAGCATTCACATAGAAATATATATTTTTTTACTATTTATTTTTGTATGTGTGTGTGTTTGTGTATGTATATGTGTGTATAATATACATAGATGTGTATATATAACACACATATATATAAATAATCATATTTTTATATGGACAATAAACATATCAAGGACAATACATAGCACCTCAACAGAAAAGTGGAAGCAATGCAACACTATTTACACACAGTAAAATTTAAATATGAGCCAAATGTTATTTAGATTGTTATTTAAAATGTTATTTTAAATTATATCTGTGCAGAGGTAAGGACCTTATCCATTTAAAGACAAATAATAATTTAAGTCACACCACAAAGGTCTTTTTGACATAAGAAAACAACCTCTGATTCAAGTCACTATTAAATCTAAAGCTCATCAAGAAGAAAAAGCAAAAATCCTTTGTACTTTTCCTAACCCAAAATTAATTTGAGGAAGTTTTTTTCATGAAAGCAATAATGGTAGATGATTTAATTTTTTGATTAAATTCTGGTCATTTCACAGAAAATATGGAAAATAAATGTCCTATCAGACATATCTCAGATGCAAAACCATGGGACATCCTTAAGATTCATGTTAGGGAAGAACCTCAAGCTTTCAAGCGTCTCTCCATGCTGCAATGGAAAGGTATGACTTCCAGCTGCATGCACAAAATACATTTCCCTGCTCATCTTTGATTATGATGAAACAGCCCAGAATGAGCAGAATGATTTGCTCAAGACAAACAAGATTGTCAGGAGCTGGAACCAAATCTGGAGAAAATGCTCGTTGTGAGGGGAAAAGCAGCAGCCAAGAAAATCATGTTCCTGAGTGAGGACGATGCCCCAAAGAGTTGTGGAGGGATCATCCCGACTGGGTCCAGGGTCTTTGTGTCAACAGCCTCAGGAAGCAAATGGAGCAAATGTGGGGAAACACTGCATTCTGTAAGTCAATTTTTTGTATAAAAACCCTTAATCTCTTAATCAGAATTCAAACAGACAAACAGGACTTTTCCATATGTGCATCATTAAATCATATAAATGAACCCCCTCAATACAGGCATTTGGGGATTAACTGAATTTCATATTTTATCCCCAACTATGACAATCAGTCAAGATAAAATATTGTGTATAATGCTCACTTCAGAAAAGCACAAATTTATTGTCAAGGAAATTCTTAGCACGGGAAATTTTTCCCTTTATTCATGGCATGTAAACTTCAGTTTCTAATTTCTTTTTTTGTTTCTCACCAGTTAAAAATATATTTTCATGTACAATAAACATATGCCCATGTACAATGGGGGAATTTCATTACACATTACAAGAATTATATTGCTGTACCACACATTTTTAAAATTTTCTTTCAAGATTTATATTGTCATCATGCTCTGAAACTTACATTGAAATACAATTTTATGTGGGCTCCTATAATTTATTTGCTAGCACGATTTGATGTCCACAACACATAGTTTTTTGATACTTATACATATGGATAAATGTGTAGAAATGTAGATGTGTAGAAATCTATTATATCTGTTTATTTAAATTTAGTATTATATTGTTATCTGTAATTAATATTTATTTTTAAATAATATTGTATATAAGGTTGTAACTTCGTGTTAATGGTGCCAGAATGACTATTAAAAATAATTCATGAGTATTAAAAATAATTTAAAAACTAGCCAGTTTTAAAGCTCTGCTTGCCTGAGTTGTTATTAGCTTTAACATATATTTCAGAGCTCTACGTTCTGTTTACTTTGGAAAAAGAACATTCTTAGAACCTTTTGGCACTTTAGGAACAGAAGGACTTTCACTGCTGTCTGGTTTTGTCCTTCTGTGTCATTTCTTTCCCCTTTTGATGGGAACTGGAATGGGCTCCCTAAATATTTATGACCCTGCGATCAGGCCTCCTGCTAGCGCTGCATTTACCCTTTAGCACTAAATCAGGATGGACATATTTAAAACATCAAGCCTGAATCTTGGCCTTCCTGTGGTCAAAAGACATTTTTCCACGGATTTAGGCAAGTCCACAGCTCCATCGTCTGGGGCAGGTTCCTCAGAAAATGTTTTTTGTGTCACTTCCAAGCAGTTGGGTGCTACCAAGCATTTTGGATTCAAGAAGGTTACAAAGGACAGCGTAAATAACTCTTCAAAGAAGAATCTGTGTTGATTTCCAGCTAGGCCTTTATGCCTCTTTGCAGCTTTTTGAGTTTGGGTTTATTTTATATCATTTTTCTCAACCTGCAAAAGTATTATTCTTAATAGATTTAAAATAATCACTTCCATGTTGCTCTGCTACACCCAATCTTTTCTTGGGTTTTCATACTGAGACGGACTCTCCCTTGCCTCTTTTGTTGTGTTCTTGCAATCCCACCTCCACAGGATCATGGGCTTTTACATAAATTATGGAAAGAAGAGCAACTGAGAAACGTTATTTTTGATAAATTCATAGCAAAATAAAACTGTTATGGACATTGAAAAATGTCTTCTGGTTTTATTAGCATTCTGAATTGTAGCCATGAAAAATAGTACACACTGATGGAGAGAAGGAAAAAAAAAAATTGGAATGTACTCTATATCAATTTTTAAATTTCAATTTAGTTTAAATTTTACTCCAGATCTTTGGTTTAGACCAAAGAAAGAGGTGTCTAAATCCTGGACTAGATCTTAAACTAGACAGACTCATTCTACTCTTTCTATTCTGGGTGTATCGATGGGATTTCATGGATACAACACTAAAAGCAGTACCTGGAATTTTAAAAAAATAAAAAATTTATCAGTCACAAAGACAAATTCACAGTCCATTTCAAAGTACTTCTTTATAAATTGGATGAACATTTTTTCTCTATTTCTTCCCCTGTATAGAATTTCGCATATAAGAATTATTTTCATTTAGACTGCATAACCAACCAGTATATTTATAATATCTATTGTCAGCTTTGCTGCAAAAAGTTAGTGTCCTCATTAAATCTCTTAATGAAAAATTCAAGTCTCCTCTGTGATGTCTAAATCAACACAGTTCAGGGTTTTAAGAAACTGATGTCAAGAAAAATCACAATGTGACAAGAGGTGACATAATGCATAAAAAAAAGCGGGTGCAAGGATAAAAACCCGTAACTTACGGTTCCTTTACAAAAAGAACAACTCAAACCTGATGGCAAGACCTGTTGATCAGTGGAATTAATAGAATTTTTGGCCAGCTTCATATAATCTGATTTTGGTTCTCACTGATCCTAGCCTGTTGTAAGTTAAATTTTAACTTATCCTGTGCAGCTCTGTTTTGAAAAGCAGATGTGTCAGGTTGCACAGCTCATTGGCATCATGTGATTCTGAATGTTTAAAGTTGGCTGTTATAAATACCTCCAGATACAAAAATATACACATGTGGATATACATGTATATAATCCAAGAGAGTAGCAACCACATTTTCATGCACAAAGATTGTATGCAGCAGTATTTGACCTATTTTGGCCCAGAAGTGGAAAGAGTAAGGCAAAGATATGAAGGGTTATTAATGCTCTGTGTCAGTGGAAAGTGAGAAAATAAGAGCTGTGCCAATTTTAGACTGCCTAGCACTGAACATGAACAGTACAGAACTTTTTCCAGGGATTTATGAGATCAATTAAAAAAAATATTTGCAGGTGCAGTAGCCAATTAACAAAGACCAGAGTCTGTTTTTTGTGAGGTATTGCCCCCAGTTTCTGTACTATTCTAAGCACAGATATCTGTCTGCTAGTAACTGAAGAGGCTGGCCACTAATTAATCAAAAGAGATGAAACACTAAAGACCTCAGCAGACCTTCATACTCTTTGTTTGGTAACCAAGAACAAACATGGGTTTCCTTAAACAAGAAAGTTCATGTTGCCTACCATGAAATTATCATCCTTTCTGAGCAGAGGACCAAGAGGAATCTATTTTTATACTTGTGCTAAATTCTTCGAGGGTGGAAGTGTCTTGAAGCCTCATTAAAGTGAAGGCCCTTAAAATAAGCATCATCATCAGATTTATTGTGAAACAAGATTTTAGTATTATTTGCAGAAGTACAACTTTTATTTACAATATTTACAGCGTTTTATATTCAGAACTTTCCCTGGAACTATTATTAACATCTTCTGCCTGGAGCTTTTTCACAAATATCTTGGTATAGCACTTTCTTGTAAATTCTGACTAGACAGCTATTAACTGAATGAAAGCAAGAGAGTTATACATGATATTATTTCTCAGCATGTAATGCTTTCATCATAAGTCGGTCAGTTAATTCAGGGAACTCAGCAAGGAACCTCTTGAGTCTAATTTTGGTCACTCTTTTCTTTCAAACCACCACACAGAGGGCTGCCACAAGTAGGAGCTCTCAGGTCCTCAGGATAGAGGTTCACATGAAGCTTTTAATTTATTATTTTTAGACAGAAAGGTTGTAGAGTATCATCCTTGGAGGTGTTAAAAATCTGTCTGGACAGGGTCCTGGGTGGCTGCATCTGGGTGTCTCTGCTCGAGCAGAGGGTTTGGAGCAGTGGCCTCCAGAAGTCCCTTTCACCCTCAGCTATTCTCTGATTCTGTGACATTTCTTGTGACATCAGGGAGAGCTTGCTTCGAGGGCAAACTGTGACAGTTTTTATGTCCTTAAAGAAAACCTTAATGTTTTCCTTGATGGTTTTTAAATGTAGAGTCTTGACAGAACAGTAGGTTTCTGTACAGAGGCAGGTTCCTTATTGCAGTTTTCATTTCAATAATTTTATCTCTGCCCATGTATTCTCCATGACTGAATTACAAATGAGTATATTAAAGTATATTCATAGTTATCAGTGAAACCAGAGCCTGAATAAGCCATATTATACATGCTGAATTTATGGGGGGAAAAAGCAAAAATGTATCCTTCCTTTTTCATATTCTTCTTAAGGCCTAATCCAAACCCACCTCAGTGAATTCAAAATAGCTCTTCCTGGAAGAAAATAGTAAAACTGTTTCTGAAAATACCCTGGAAAAAAGGAATCTTCTGTCTGACTATTAATATACGTTCTGAAGAAACACATCACCACATTAGATCTCACCATTCCCTTTATTACCCCTAAATGCATGTCTTTCTCCATATTAATCCACAAGTAGCCTAGAAACATAAGAAGTTTTTAAAGAATTAACAAATTTATGAACTGTGTGAGAAGAAACCATCAACTTTTGCAAAAAGATATTTATTACAACATTATTTAGTAGTCTATTATGTTGTGTTTCCCTCCTGTTTTCCTCTCTATCTTTCTTTAGCTGGAATGAACTGCTCCCAGTGACTTCAAACTACTCCGTTCTGAGGGCCAGAAGAATCACAGGAATTGAAATAAAACAGAAGATAACTCTGCTTTAGGAGACATAAGGAACTGTGAATCAAAGTGTGCTCTCAAGTAAGGTAAAAACCAGCAAAACAGAGGCAGTCACTACAATGAGGCAACACACTGAAGAATAGCTCGCCTTATTTTTTTTGTTTCCTTGCTCCAGCTATAGCTTATGGTAATGATGATGTCAGCACGAGGGTGAAGGTTGCACAGTTCAACCAGAAAACTTCCTTCATTACTAGAGAGTTCACCTCTGGAAATATGAATCAAGACACACAGAACCTGGTCAGCTTAAACAAGCTAGCCAGCAGAGTGAAGCAAGGGAAAGACACAGAAAATAATCACATTTTAATTAAAAATATTAAGAATCAGCTTTAATTGGACAAAGCACTTCTTTGATTGCTTCAGGTGATGGAGAAGGTGTAGAGCCCTGGCTGGGTCTTCAGTATTCTCTGTGGCCCTGTGGAAAGTCTCCTCATCTCACCTTAATGTCAGACATCTATAACACAGACATTTAGATCTGAGCCAGTCATCTGGATGTCTTTTACAATTGTCCAAGAAAAACAAGCACAATTTATTTAACCTGTTTTAAAACACCCATTTTAGGATAAAATTAATTGCGCTCTTCAAGTGCTCTCCATTGGCTGCAGCAGACACACAAGTTATCAGACACGTGTTAATGTAGTTATCAAAGCCTGAACTGATAAATCCCACCTTGCCACCCCTGTTTTGCCTTCCCCTTTTTCCACAGTTATCCATCTAAGCTCTAAGATTTCTGTGGCAACCTCTAAATTAATGTGATGGTGTCTTGAATCAATCAACAGACGACCATGACAGCATCTTTGAGCTACCAAGGCCTTCTGCTTTTAAAAGATCAGCATTGTTAATGTATTTGGAAATGCTTTCCTGACCTCAGAGTTAATTTTATAAGCTCTATGCCATAAACCACTGAGCAGCTTT
Source organism: Mohoua ochrocephala (assembly GCA_013398855.1). Lineage (NCBI taxonomy): Eukaryota > Metazoa > Chordata > Aves > Passeriformes > Acanthizidae > Mohoua > Mohoua ochrocephala. The sequence continues at coordinate 6,980 of VZTA01029553.1, forward strand.
GCATCTGGGATTGTTGCATGGAGGGACACACTTGGTGTCTGGTGCTGTTTGCGCACACGAAATGCTTCCAGATTTCCCAGTCATCGCTGGCACCATCCAGCACTAAACCTTCCTACAGCTCCTGCAACAGAGCTTTGGTTCCCCAGACCACTCTTTTCCAAAAATCTAACAAGACTCTGTTAGTTTTGCAGGCCATAATCTCATTTTTGTGTTAGGAAATTATAACCAGGAAAACTCTAGCCTAACTTTTGCCCAGTAAAATTCCCTAAAAACAACCACTTCATACCTATAGCTTTGAGATCTGGCTTTGTCTAAACACCATTCAGAAGGTGAGGAAAACATCACTATGAAAACAATTTGGAAAACCAAAACCAAAGAAACTCTTCCAATTTGCAGTTTTAATTTCAGCATTTTCTTTTATTACTTACCTTCTTCTGGGGCAGGATGTGAATCAATAGAAACTCTTTTGGCTTCAGAGAAACTTCCCTTTACAACCAATAAAAAAAAAAAGACAAGAACTTGTGAGGTTTGCTCAGGCTGCAGTGACATGAAAGCAAGACACGGGTTTTATTAAATCCAGGTAAAATCAGAAAAGTGAAATTATTTCCATTTGCCTCAAGGGAGTGTTTACAATAATGACATTTTGTAGTTCTGCAAGAACACTGGGTTTGCACACTATGGCAATGTAAATCACCTTGAGAGTCAGACTTTGGCCTTAAAACACATTTTATCATCTTCTCAGTAACATGATTGCATTGGAAGCTTTGTTACTATTGGAAAAATGTGGCCAAAATGTTTTTTTAAGATCTACAGTTGTGAAAATATCCTCTTATTTGCATTGAACAACACACTGGAAACACCATCTTGCCTTCCAGCTGAGCAGCCCATCCTCAGAGATCAGTCATATTTATAGTCTTCATATTTTGCAGAAATTTTTACTGGAATTGTACAATACCAGTCCTTGTGCTGCCTTCTGTGGGGTTTTTCCACTTCCCTCCCCTGCCTGTTTATGAAAAAAACTTAACACTTATCTCCTTGAAATGACTTTATGTTGGAAATAAACAGAGCCTAAATTCTGCCCTCAGACGAGCATGAAGTTTTTGCTGATAGAAATAATAAATTTGACTCACATTCTCTTTATACATCTGCAGCTCTGCAGAGAGTGCCCAGGAAAAGCAGATGCTATCTGCTTTGCAGAAGTGGTTCTGCCAGGCATAGTGACATTTACTTTGTCAAGATGAAAATAATGAAAAATTAATTCTGTTGCCATTAGTGGAAAAAGGATAAAGCCTCTTAAACAGATGCATCCTATCCAAAAAAACAAACAAACAAAAAAACCCCAAAACAAAACAAAACAAAACCCCAAAACAAATAAACAAACAAAAAAACCAACCAAACAAAAAAAACCCCACAAACCCTTAAAAACAATTGGATTTGTGTTTTGGCAGAAGGGAACTTTTCAGGTACCTGGAAGTATCGGGCAGTGTCAGCCCAGGTTAGAACATGATGTGTTTTCCTCCCTGTTTGTTTCTCGTCCCTTAACTGTGAGAGTTCTGTGAAAAGAGATCTTCATCTGCCCTTTTTAGATGCTAAAGAAGAGATAAACATGAATGATTATGTGGCAAAGAGAAGTATCTGCAGACATTAAGGATAAAGATATTTAAAGATGGTTTGAATGAGAAAAAAAAGTAACTCCTCATGTATTTAGAAAGGAATTTTTCAAGCATGATAGACAACCAAAAAAGAAAGAAAGAAAAATAATTTTTTAAGAAAAATTTAAAAATAGATGCATTATGATCGTATGTGGAAGGTAAATGAATTAAAATTTTAAAAATGCCTCAAAATTTCCAATAAATGTTGACAAATTCTCTTTCAGTAAAATGATAAGTAAAAATTTTCCATCAAAATAGAAAATTCATGTTGAGTTGTAATGATGACTGTAACAGTACTTTCTGCTAATGAGGAACTTGAGAAACATAGAAGTTAAATGGAGTGTTGTACAATTCAGTTTCAAAACAGCTGGTAGAAAAAAAGGCAAAAGCCAAGTATAAACACACCTGAATTTCTGTCTAGATTTCCTTCCTGAAAGAGTTCTAGGCCTGTCTATAAGTGTGACAAAGCTCATCTATTTTATTTACTCCTGTCATTATGTACAGTGTCAGAGAGCACAAACATGACCCATTTAACTGCCTTCTATAAGAGAAGCAGAAAATATTGAAAGAGTTTCTGAGTTTCTTTGTTCTGTTTTGATTTTGGGGTTTCTTTTCTGTTTAAAACTTGAACTTTGCCTTAAGAAGACCTTAGAATATAGAGAATTCTTTGCAGGCACAAATAAGCGTTAGCAAATTAATTTTCATTTTAGTTATGACAAGAAAGGTCTTTACCAGAAAGCAGAGGAAGACGAACTAATACCATCAAAGAGCATTTGATCTCCTTCTTACATATTTTTTTTGAGGAGTTTTCTTGAAAGTTAACAGCTGGAGCCATTTAGAGTGACTTGACACTTGTGCAATTTTGCACGCTTTTGTAAGAAATTCTGAAGCAGGCTAGCCTGTTGTCAATTATAAATTTAATATAAACATAAACATTGCAGCAGGACGACCCCAGCTAAGACGGAGGAAGAGAATATTTAGGTCTTCCAAAGCAGCCCTACCATGGCTATTAGTGACAGCAGAAAATGATCACTGCAGTCACTATTAAAGCTATCTTAAATTTCACATTAGCCTCACTAAGACCAAGGACTTAATTTGTTGCTTCTTGAAGGAGGATTACTCGAGGTGGGAGAAGAAAGTTGAAGCACAATGAGGAAACTTTTTAGTACTGCAGCATAAGAGCAAATGGTACCTTCAGCATCAGATTTACAGGCAGGTTTTGTGACTATATGGAAAATACACCAACCCTTATCTTAAGTTTATTTTTATAAAGTAACTGATACAGATAAAGCACACGGGGAAAAATGTCAATATTTGTTTAAGGACATTCCCACCCACCTGTATCCCTCATGAAGCACCCCATTGCAGCCCTGGCACGTAAATTTCAGAGTAAATGTCTGCACACAATAGCCTGCAAATGGTGATAACAAAATACTCAATCTGCTCTGAAGGCAGGGGGTTAGCACAACGGCATCTGCTCTCATATCCATTCTCACTGTCAGCATGCAAAATGCAAAGAAACCAGAAGATTGGAAAAAAAAAGTCTGGTGTGTTTAGTACAAATGACAAATACTATAAGGAAACAATGTCTCCTAATTTATTACCATGCTGGGATCTGTTCCCTCTGTGTTTATAAATGAATTTAGTTTATAAGTGAAAACAGATTGCCTGGCTGTTTTGAGAAAGAAACAAACAGATGCTGAACTGTTGTAAGTAATAGGAAGAAATTCCTAAGAAATAGCTTGTCTCAAACCGATGACTCATCTGAACATATTTATTTATAATGACTGCGTCAGTGAACATGACGGGCTGTAGATGTCATTTATTTGGATTTCTGTCCCCTGCAATGTCCTTTTCTCTAAATTGGAGAGCTGTGGGTTTGATGAGTGGATGTTTTTACAGATAGGAAAGTGGTTGGATGGTCCCATCCAGAGGGCTGTGGTCAATGGGTAAGAGTACTGATGGATGAGCTCCACAATCTTAACAGATACTTTTTATTAAAGGAAATAGGGAGATAAATAAAGATTCTTCTTCAGTAATAACAGGAGGGCACTACAAGAAGGAGAATTTCACTTAAAAATTGAGGGCCATTGTACTCTACTAGAAATCTGACTTGCTGTTCAAAGAGAAGTTCTCTGAACAGTTACTTTTAGACCACGCTTTGATGCAATATTTTTTGTTAACTTTTTCTTGTGAAGTATCACATCATAACATCCAGGCATGAGGAAAAACAAAGGAAAATAAAGTAAAAAGAAAAAAGTTACTTGTTAAATGTAGAAAAACTAAGATTAAATATATATTTTATCATATTTTCCAAGGTAATTTTTTTATTTTTCTAACCAATACATAATTTCCATACACAAACATGCAGTTGGTATGTACTGCAAGATTGGTTTTCTTTTAATAAACAATCTCATCCCTTCAATAAGGACACAGGATCCTGAAGAGGAATGAAACAGTTGCAACAGTTTCACATGAGCTGTTATTAGGAGTTGTATAAATTTTGTCATGAAGTGATGTTACTGTGCCAAAGATAAATACCACGAGAAATCTTATTCTCATTCAAGAGAGCTTGCAGCTAACTTCCACAGGAAAAAAGAAACAAAACAGCACTTCAAACCCAAACAAATTTGATGGATCAGGAAAGTGTAGGGAGTTTTTTTTTCTCTGTATTTCTTCTCTGTAGGTATTTTTACCAGTAAGTTAAACTATAAAAATAAATCTCAGCCTGAGCAGAATGAACCTCACAGAACATGTTTCTCCCAGGTCCATCTTACACCTCCGGAGTGAATGCTAAATATTTTAAGCAGAAATTAATGAATTTTGCCACATTTTCAAACCCTTCTTTTCTCTTGGAGTCAGCAGAGCAGTTGAGTGTGCTGTACTTTCTGCTTCACTGACCCTCTGTGCCCAGTGTTTCAGGCCCTGCTTGAGGCATGGCTTAAATTTTTGATGAGGAGGAGTTGGTGTCTGGGATCTCAGCAGCTCTGACTTTGGGGTTAAGGCAGTAAGTAATGAAGAAATGAAAACATCTATACTACACTCTAAAATTAGTCGTCCTTGCATTGCTGAAACACATTTGAATGATTCGGAATCATCAAGGATTTCAGGAACCTGAATGGAAAGGAAATTATTAGTATTATTCTGCAGCCCTTGATGGCATTACTGGACTTGACCAAAGTACGAACCAGGTATTTTTAAAACCTGGGTATTATTTTAGCTCAGCCACAGAGATTTAGATGTGGTAGACAACTATTAATGGAGAGTGAAAAGTTAATGCTGTTGCACATCAGAAGGCAAAATTGTCTCATCTGGCAACCTGAATGGAAATGGTTCATTACAATGGAGCACCACAGGGGAGAGATTTCTTTAAGATAAAAAGAAGGAGAGAGGAAACCACTGAACAGAAGGAAAGGAGGTAGCAGAGCATTGTCAAAAACAGCAGTTCAGAAAAACAAGGTGAATTTACAGGCGGTTTTGGCAAAATCGCTGTGCTCTTCCTGCCATATGGGTTGGAATTGTTCCATCTGCCAAGGGCAGGATCCAGAAGAGGTTTTGTGCTGCTTCTTCACGGGGAAAAAGAAAAAGAAAAAGAAAAAGAAAAAGAAAAAGAAGAAAAAGAAAAAGAAGAAAAAGAAAAAGAAAAAGAAAAAGAAAAAGAAAAAGAAAAAGAAAAAGAAAAAGAAAAAGAAAAAGAAAAAGAAAAAGAAAAAGAAAAAGAAGAAAAAGAAAAAGAAAAAGAAAAAAAAAGAAAAAGAAAAAGAAAAAGAAAAAGAAAAAGAAAAAGAAAAAGAAAAAGAAGAAAAAGAAAAAGAAAAAGAAAGAGAGCTACAGGAAGTGAAAATTACTCAGAAATTTTGTCCTGACCCCATGGCCACGGAGGACCCAAAGGAGGTTTAGGATCCTTTGCATACCCATTTTCCATGCCTTCCAGCCATGTGGAAAGGCCATCTTTCCCATTCTGGCTTCTTGCAACTATGAGAAGTTCTGGAAAACCAGTGGGAGTTTGTTTATGTATTACCTAAACTGGCTTTTGATGATGGTGTTAACACCTCACATTAATGCATACAGGGGGCATGTGAAACACAGCAAAAACACTTAATTAATAAAAACATTACATAAATGATTTTTTTCTTAAATTCTCCATGCAACTGTGGTGGAGAGAACTTAATTAAGCTAAGTCTTGCCTCTATTAAAAATGAAGATCAGATCAAGGCATTTCAGTAAGTACAATTAACACTGCTACAGCATGGAAAATTATAGAGGAATAAACACATTTTGATGAATTTACCTTCATGTTATTCAAAAAACATATCTGTTTCCTCACTCGTTAATGATTAAGCTTTTTCTGTAACAAAGAGAACTAAATAATGTATTGGAATATACATTAAAACATACTGTATTTTTCTTTGTAATTAGAGTTGAATGGTGTTCCTAATTTTTGTGGCAAACTCTTTATATCAAGAATGAACTTATGCACAAAAATATGTGTGTGATGAATACACACAGGAAAAAAAAAGCTTTATGTTGAACTCTCCTCAACCTTTCCTATGTGTTAAAGGCTGCATTACATTTTGGAATACTTTCATCTCAGTAAAGTGTGGAAGTGTTTGTTCTTTATTATATTTTTCTCGCCAAAGACACTCGGTAAAAAAAAATGTAATTCTCACAGCAAAGGTTCTGTCTTCACAGAAACTTAATGACTGTCAACTATTTTTATCCCATCATTTCTGGATGCAACAGGAAAAAAACACAGGGCTTTGCCTTTTTCTGTCGCCTTCTCCTGTAAGAAAAGGAAGCATTTTGTGCCATACCAAAGTCTGAGACCTCCCAGAGCTCCGAGCTCCACTCACTCCCAATTTGGCAGGTAGAAGGGACTCCTCCTGAATGGGGATTTGGCACAGGTGTGCTGGGCTACCCTTTTTAATAGATGCTCTTAAAAATATTTACACTTGACTGCTCTGAACTGTTTAAATCCACTTTACTTGGGACTGAAAGCCGCTGCAGAATTTCACCGAAACAGGAAATCGGCACAGGGAAGGTTTCATGAAGTTTAAAAATAACACACACATGGAGGTATTACCCTCATTTTTATTTTGACGTGATTTATCATCAAGCAGGATTTCCTTCTCCCCTCCAGCCTCCACAGAGCTGATACAAATTTTTTCACCACTGCCTTGTGGTATGACAAGCAGGGGGATTAATGACAAAAGAACAAAAGTCCTCTTGCTGTTTAACTGATAACTCCATCACAGCAAACTGTGTGTAAATCAATAACTCTGCCCTGAAGTGCCAGGGAACAGCTTTTTCTGTGGGGCTCTGACGTGGCTGAAATTCTGGTATGGCACCAAAGGTGTATGATTATATTTCCTCCCAGCTGGCGTGAACACGTGTGTTCATTCTGGGTCAGTGTGGACAAATATAATGACTGCTGTGAGGAAACAGCCACTCACTCCTCAGCAACAGTCAACACCTGCATGTTATTTGCATCAATTTCCTTTTAGCATCCTATTGAAGCTGGATCAAAGGCAAACAATTATTTTCAGGCTTTTTGATTTTTTTTTTTAATTTTTTAAATTTTTTTTTTGCAATTGCTTCCTCAGCCAGCTACAGATCATACATTTCAAAGTTCTTTCAGATTGAAATGGTAGGGTAATACCTGCACGTCTTGTATTTGTAGAGTGCAAGTTATCAATGTTTAAATAAGCAATCAGATAAAAGCTGGAGTAAAAAGTGTGATAAAAGCCAGATTTGCACACTTGTTCTGTATTGATTCTCCATGCATATTCATAATTATCTGTGCAGTTAATAATATGAAACATTAGCTTTCTGTCAATCAATAGAGCAAAATGTAATCTCCATAGAATTATTTTTTTCTATCAATATTAATACACTGATTTCATTAATCCAAAATGTCCCTCCTTAGCTCTAAGAACGCTATCTGTGTATATTGCTTTAAAAATCAAGTAAAGACATCTGAATGTCTTTGTCTCACATAATTATTTTTTTCCCCTGCAATTTCCACTATATGGCAAAACACTAAAATAATGAAACCCCTTGTTTTAAATGCCTTGCTACAAGGGAAATGCAGGTAAGAATCATTTCTGTAGAGACAGAAACACTAACATGGTGTTACTGGCCTTGGGCTGTCTTTAGCAAGTGCAGCACCACCAAACACCTACTAAACCTGTCCCCTTCAGAGACGAATTCGAGCAGAAATTTAAAACGTGTAGATGAGCACAGAAAGCACTTTGGAGCGTGGAGAGGGTGAGAAATAATCTTGTCAATCACTCTCATAGTTTCCCACTTAACTGACACACATCTGCATTAATACATGGGGGTTTTTTGCCAGGTCTCAGTAATCTATCCAGGGGGAATTAAAGACTGGGGGGAAAAAAAATGCTAAAAGGTAAGCTGCTGTCACCAACTAGTTCATTGACATATGAACATCAATCCTTCGCTCAGGGCGCGGTGTCTGGGGATTACGAGTGCTGCTGCTATTTGTCAAAATGTGTTTTCTCTTCTCACCTGTAGCTTTACTCTGTCTCTGTCCAAAATAATGATGCTGTTGAGCCGAGTGTTTTGCCGCGATTGAAGCGGCGCTCGGCAGGCGCGGGGCTGCTGGGGGAAGCGCTGCTCACACAGCGGTGCTTTGATGAAGCCTGCTCCCAAAGAGGCTATTACAGCACCTGGAACGAGAGTCGAGACGAGGACCCCTTTCTTTCCAAACGTTTTTTTATGACAGAAAACAGAAAAGGGCTTTCACAGAGTTATTAAGATGGCAACGTCCCTCCTGGTGACCCCTGCTGAAAGATGGAGTGCTTTAATGGGTGATCATTTCCTCTCGTACATCTTCCTATTTCACTGCTGCTTTTTTTTTTTCATCCCCCGTGAATAGGAAAAACAAATTATCAAACACAAAAAAACACCAAAATATGTCACTTGAGAGAATAAACTGCATTGATCCTCTTTATTAAAAAGCTGCATAACTGCCAGGTGAGGTGAAGAGAAGCCAGAAAAAACAGCTCTGATCACAGATGCCATTTAACAAATCTTCCTTTCGTCTGCCTGAGTGTTTACCTAAGACTTCAGTGACCTGAGTGTGGTTGAGCAGGATGGGCTAAGAGTAAGGAAAGACAAAAATACAAGATTAGGATACAAAACTTTGCACTTCTTTCTTGCTCCTTTAAACACGTGACTTCAGGGGTTTATTTCAGTTAATTTTTCTGAGAGATACTTTTAAAATATTTGTAGGGTAATGATGAATGTAAGCATAAATCATTGTTTTAGCATACTTTTTCGTCAATGATTAAATGCTAAAACAACAACAACAACAAAGTTTGGGCATTAAAGAACTACAGGTAGAAGCAACAAGTCAGAAGAATGGTAGATAGGAGCACATCAAGAACAAAAACTTAGTTTCTTTGTGGAAGTCTGCTCCCAATTAGGCTATTATTGCAGTTGGAACGATGGTCATGACTAGGACCCTTTTCTTTCCAAACACGTTTTTATGACAGGAAATAGAAAAGACCTTTCACAGCATTAATAAGATGGCAATATCCCTCTTGACGACCCATAAATATGCCATTTAGACTGCAAAAAAATCATGCATTCCACTTCCAGTTTGAAAAGCGGTTATTCAAACAGATGTATTTCAAAGAAAAAGGAATGTACTAACTCAATTATTTTAAATTTAGGAGATAAAATGTGGATGTGTTTATCAAAACTGTGGCTCGTTCAGTAAGGAATGTAAAAAAAAAAATTAACCGTCATTCTGGTTAAACAGGTCCTTTCTTTGGTTGTTCACACAAAAGCCCTGAATTATCTCAACTGCATTACCAGTACTGGCACAGAAAATGGAAAACCTCAAGGAGTGAGGTTTTATTATGAATGCTGGGAAAAGATAAAGTGCTTTACAACTTTGACACAGCACTTGAAAACAGAGGATGGTAACCAACAGCTACTGAATGCGAGATGCCATTTTCAAGGAGACAACAGGAAAAGTTGACATGGCCATAAAGTTTAAAACCACACAGAAACTCCCTTTCCTTCGAATTGTCAGCAGTCACCTGTGTGGGTCTACGTGGCTATTGAATTGCTGACCTTCTGCCAAGGCAGCTTGCCATGGTTACAACAAGAATGGTGAGATAAAGGTCCCAGGTGTATCCCAAATTCCAGTGGAGACACGCAAGCCCCGTGCCTGCGCTGTACCAAGTTTAATTTTGAGAGAAGGGGAGAAATCTGAATGGGTTTACATAACTGAAAGCAGGGAGGAGCAGTGAAATTAAACATATTAGCAGGACTAGATGATCAGGATGCTGGAAATGGCCTCACTGTTAAGGGCTCTGGAAATAAAATCGGCGGGGATTTACTGCCTTCCAGCTGATATTGCAATTTCTCACCAGGCGTGCAGTGCATGGTTCCAGGAGCCAGGAGGCTTCCAGGTCAATCTCCTTCAGCCAGCAGGTCTCTTCTGTTATAAGAACACCTTTAAAAATCAAATACACACACAAAAAAAAAAAAAAATAGAGAAAAAAACTAAACAAATAAAGAAAACAAAAAAATTTTAAAAGAAAAAACAAAAAAAAAAAAAAAAAAAAAACAAAAAAAAACCAAAAAAAAAAAAAAAAAAAAAAAAAAAAAAAAATAAAAAAAAAAAAAAAAAAAAAAAAAAAAAAAACAACAACAAAAAACCCAAACAAACAAAAAAAACTCCCACAAACCTGAAGACTGAAAAATCACCACCCACAACAGCAACTCAAAAAAACAAAAATGCCCCCAAAAACCAAACCAACCAACCAACCAAAAACCACAAACAAACAACAACAACAAAANTTAGTGCCGAATGCTGTGTGTGTTTGCTTTGTTCCTGCATGGTGGGAGCCTGTGCGTGGGCTGCTGCTTAGCCTGGAGGTTTGGCACTGAGGGTTTGGCTTGTTTTCCTGAACCTGTTGCAGTTTTCCTGTGTGAGATGGTCATTATTTTATTTTATTTATTTATTTATTTATTTATTTATTTTTATAATGTATTTATTATATATAAGGTATATAATGAATTTATCATGTAATAATATCTCTTATACATTCTATCATATCTAATATACATCTTATAATCTTAGCTATATTATATATATTAATCACATACACTAAACCCCTCACTTTTATTTCAGCATTTTTAAGCAAGCCCATTTAGTTATGATATTTTTAAAATCTCAGTGCTGTGAGTTCTGGTTGTTTCCTTTGAAGCTCTTGGCACCTGCTGATTTCAGAATTAAAGGTACTATAAAGGGAATGGAAGTGTCAACCATGTTAAAGTTATGTTGAGCAAGAAGGGAAATATTTTCTTAGGGAAAGCTTTGCTCTTATAAAATGAGACACGCATAGTTTTAAAGGATCATGTGCATCCTGGAAGATTTCTGGATTAACTTTGTAAGCAATTGATATTTCTGAACTTTAGAATCACTAGTTTTAGGTATCACTTATGAGCCCAGATAGAAAGAAGAAAAGATGAGATACAGACGTAAATAATTTATGGAGGCACCTCAGTTCAGGTTTCTGGGAATTCCTTATTCCATTGGGATGCTCAGAGCTTACAGCAAGCATGAGTAGAGTCAGTGCACTCTGGAATTTGGATTGATCAGAGCTTAGACCTAAGAAAGCAAAGACCTCATTTGAACTCCTGATGGTAATTGGCCAAATGTACTAGGAAGGTAAACAAATTAAATTCATTTAATGATCCATTAGTGGGCGCAATTCCTAACAGGTTCATATTTAAGTGGTTTGCTGTTATTAAACTAACAATTTATGAGTCACTATGTAAAATAAATAAAACAGCAGTTATGCTGAAATGCCACCTATTACGTAATATAAATGCCATCAAATGCCAATAAGTCATCTGTGGTGAGAAAATACTACTGTCTTAACTGCAGGGGGAAATTGCTGAGCTCCCCACACAGTTTCTTCAAATTGTTTGTTTGGACAATTTTTTTTTTTATCATAGCATGGCCATATAAGAAAACATTAATGAAGTTCTGTAATGAAAATGCCATTACTTCTTATTAATAATTAACAGGATTCTAACAGCCAAGAAGAATTATAAATCATGGCTTAAATTATCAGTCCCCCAGGAATTCCCCCATCCAAACATGCCAGAGATGGAGCTGGTCAAAAAATCCTCAGGAGAACCTTGTCCCATCAGAACTCCCTGTTCTAAAAACTTGAAGTATACTTTATGATCTTAGGGGATTTTGGGATAATTTTAGTTTAGACTACATTTAGGAAGTGAAATTGAAGCAATATGAAATCTTTTCCACAGAAATATTTTAATATTGCTTCTCCTTTTTGAGACTCCCCTTTTGAAACAAGTTCCACTTTGATATTTTTTAATGGCATGTAGATCAAAAAGGAAACCTAAATTAGAAATAGGATGATTTGAACTGAACACTTCCGAAGAAATTTTTTTTTCCTTTGGAGAATTAAGAAAGATGTTGTATGACAAATGGGTTTAAACTCGAAGAAGGCATTTGGCATGCACAGGTTCTTCCATGAATTCAATTCTTATGCCCCCACAGAAATCTCCTTCTGAGCTTTTTTTAAACAGGGATGTTCTTTGCAAAATGGTTTTTGTAAAACATTTTCTTCCCGTTGCGTGCACCTTTCTCTGATTTCTCTGCCTGAAACTCCCAAAGCCTGTCCCCCTGACCTAATAATCTTGCTCATCTCCTCTTGAGAGGAGAGAAAACTGCCAAACAAGGCCTCTAATTCTTGCTCATAACCTAAAAAAACCTGTAAAAAACAGACCAGCCCTGTCCCGCTGACCCTTCCCTCCCCATCTATGAAGGGAACGTTCCCCATCCCAAGGGAGAGTTTAGGGGACACATTGCAGCAACCCACCTCCTATCACTGCAGAGATTATTGGGCTTCTCTGGGGACTCTCTGCTCAATTTTAATAAATCCAGTGAGGTATTAAGCGGCCGAAGCCACTTTAGTGCCACATTAAATTAGCTCTGCATTACAATGGAGCTCTCATGGCTGTATCTGTGATGCTGAAATCAATTTTAAATGAATTCGTTGGTATTGGTGCAGCCACGTTGGAGTGAATTGAGGAGCTGAGACAGACCTGACAATCAAAAAAAATGAGTAATTTCCATTAAATGTTAAGTGCAGTTAGTGCACTGTGTTTTCAAGTCATTTTTCCACTCCTGTAGATTTTTGTAAATCCACGTCGCTCAGACACATGAATACTGGAAGCTGAACAAGAGCCTTGTTTTTCACAAATCCTCAACAATGGGTTGACCTGCCCTTTTTATTTTATTTATCTTCCAAGAGTGATTTCAAATTATCTTTTCACAGGTTTGTGGATCTCCTCCTACAACAGCCATCCTGTTTAAATTTATGAAGTGCAGGCACTACCTGGGAAAACAAAATCTGGTTTCTCTGACGTGTCAGGCAGGCAAACATTTCTACATTAAGATGCCACTCTGGAGCAGCTGCTGAAGAGAAAAGCATTAGGATGAGTATTTCAGAAGGGTTATTCTACCTCTGTTGCACATAATTTCTTAAATGCTGTATTTCAGAGCTGAATAGCACACACAATTATTTTTCTTTTGTCTCCTTGGCGTACATTTACACTGAATTTTATTTCAGAGTCGGGATGTCCTTGAGAGGTAGAGCTTCATACATTTAAGTGTAGAGCACCTCTGAATCATATGAGAAACTTCTCCTTTTCTGTGTCAATGTGATTTTCGAACACAGCAGGAATTGTTTTCTGGAGATCCCCTGGAAGAGCTGGAGCACACTTTAAATGAGAAAGCTGTGCCATGTATCTAAAATTGGTATTGTCCCATCCCAGGTGCAGCCTCTCTCCACTCGCAATTCAAATCTGTATTGTTCAGATGATAAGGACCCAATACAATGACACTCTGTCTTCCTTTTCTGTGTACGATTCAAAGGCAAAACTAACAAAAAGTATCTTTCAATTCCATGTTCTAAGTGTCTCCAATCCTGGCAATTCAGAGCATGATAAGTATCATAAAGTAAAAGTTTAGGGTAGTTTTAATCTGTCAAAATACGTTGCTGTGAATGCTGTATATCTACAACATAAATAACCTTGATTTTTAAATGCCTCCATGAAAAAAAAAGTTTAACCTTTTTCTTTCATACTTGAAGAAGATTGTTTTAAAAACGCTGAAAAGTTTTCAGTTTTTAAATAGCAAATTATTTTAAAATTATCCTTCTTTGTGGACATTTCTTAGTTTGGCTAAAATACAAAGTGAAAAGATTTTGCTAGAAACTCAACAACAATTATCATATTCAAGTATTTTCATATTCAAATTAAGCAAGGAGAGGCTGCATAAATTGCAGAGATAAAGCGAATAAGCAGTTTTCCACCTAGATGGCTATTCTGACAGCTCTGATTAAAAAGTCTGATTTGTGGTAAGTTACCCAATGGTTATTGTTCTTACATGTGGTTTTATGCAGGTGTAATTGCCAGTCTGAAGAATTTGGGACTTTGATGCCTCAGGACAGAAAATTACTGGAACCGCTATTGTACGTAATAAGAAACAAAGCATTTTTCCAGACCTCATTAAATAATCCAGCAGCAGGCCCACTAATTTTTCCCCATTTTCTTGTCATCTACTCCTTGACACCTTTTAAAATAAACCTGCAAACGTATTTTTGCAAAGCTGCTGCTGTAAGAATTCCTGAACAAGCACATAATAATTCTCAACATTCCAACCTGTTTCCTTCACAGATTTATAATCAATTGGGCCACAAACATTACAAGTGAGCAATACTTCCAAGCCAAAATATTATCTCTCTTCCAGCCTGCAATAATTTGCTATTCAGGAAAGAAAATGAAAAAACTCGGATTTTTTTTTTTTAATATAAATTATTATTATTATTGCATTATTCAAAAACATGCCTCCATTTAAAGAGAAATTAATTATTCTGTAGCTATATTTTGATGGGTGACTTAATTCCAGTCACACAGCCTCTTTATCTCTCTCTGTGGCCCTATTCTCAATCAGAAAAGGCTAAATATTACCTTGTTTATTTTTCATGGATGGAGAAAGCTCTTAGATTTCCCAGGCAGTTCGACTGGTACACGTAGTGAAGGTGTCTCCTGGTGGCTACAGTCGTGATACAGCACTAATAGTGAAGAAAAGCGCTTCAGACATTTCCACTTCTAAGAGTCCAGGCTTGAAAGTTGTTGGATGTCTCACGGCACACATTTGCTTTCAAAGACTTTCTCTGCAGCTCTAACCTGTGTCCTCCGTGGTGGAGAGATTAAACATTGCCTTCAAAGGGAGATGGGAGTCTTCGGCTAAATGAGAAAAGGTGTAACATTAAAAGCACTTTGCAAGGCTAAAACGGAGTGAAAAATATTTTTAAACAAATACTTTTGATATTATTTGTTGTCTCCCTCAGATAAGGAAGGCGTGGGTACTTGTGTCTGTTATAAACCTGTTTCCTTAGCTCAGTGTATATTTTGGGATACAGTTGGAATATGTAATTTTTTTCTTTGTTTTAGAAAAGGTTTTATCAAATAAAACAAGTAATCTCCTTATTTTTAGAGTAGGGTAGTATCAGTGTAACCTTACAGTTCTGTAAATGTTCCCTTAAGCACTCTTTCACTCTTCCTCATTATAAAAATGAAGGTACTTTAATCAGCCATTGCTACATATTTTCCACTCTTTCTTCAAGACAGAGATGGTGAATTCTTTGTACGGGAATTTCTAAAATGCTTGAGGACCAAAAACACCAAACAACACAAATACATCCCTTTTATACCGCCCTGTTGCTATTTTCACACT
>VZTA01029560.1:0-11602 GCA_013398855.1 Mohoua ochrocephala
GGATACAGAGCATAAAGTCACCCTAAGACAGTGTGTTATATGTCTCAATGACCGTACTGAGGTGATTTGTGCTAAAATATAATGGGATGAAATAAAATATTGACGGAATTGTTTAATATGTCTCATTGGAGGCCAAATGGGTGTGCAGAAACAAAACCAGGTAAACTACTCTCCCTATTTTCTCAACCTGTGCTACTGTAGGGATCCAGTCTTGGGATCATGGATCCCAAGGTGGAATGGCTACCATGATCAGAGTGTTGCAATGAAGAGATACTGGCTTTGTAAGAATGAGAGGATGGGAAGAGGGGGAATGGGCCTTGCCCTTCGTGTGAGAAAACATCTGGGGTGCATGAAGCTGTGCCAGGGGATGGATGAGAAGACAGCTGGGAGTTCATGGGTTAGGATTAGAGGAGGCAGGTAAAGGTCTGCTCTAGGCTGCCTGACTGGAAAGAACAAGTGGATGAGGACCTCTTATAGACAGATTCTGGACCAGCAGCTGGATTCTGGAGTAGCTCTGGTCCTCTTGGGATTTTTTGGCCATCCCGATATCTGCTGGAGGGACAGCACAGCAGGGCATAAGCAATCCAGAAGATTCCTGGAGACTATCAAAGAAAATTTCCTCACTCAAATGGTAGAGGAGACAACAAGGAGATATGCTTTGTGGGACCTCATACTCACCAACAATGAGGACCTTCTTGTGAAGGTCAAAGGTATCGCTGGCTGCAGCGGCCGTGAGATGGTAAAGTGAAGAATGCTTAAGAGGAGAAAGAAGCCTCCCTGCAGATTGTAGAGTTATTGGGTAAGACATTAAAAGTGCTCATCTATCTGTAATGATGTTTTCTTGTTTTGATTGCTTTGCCCACCCTGCCAATTTCTTGGCAAGTGAATTCCATGGTGTTGGCCAACACAAACCTGTCTTGCACACACCTATGCAGAAGTCTCTGTCTACAGCCAGTTGCCCACTTGTCAATTTTATATGTGACTAGTGGCTGCAAACAGAAGCAGCAACATCTTCAATAGTCCTCAGAAAACATCTTCCATCCATAGTAAGGAAGCAGTTCCTGCCTTGCACAGCCAACATGTGGATTCTGCACCATCTAAAGATGGATGTTGTCTTCCATTTTCTTGCCACATGCAAGAGCAGAAAGAGAATAAGGCCAGGATCAGGACAGAAGGATAAGAAACAGCTCACCACAGGCCTATAGATGTGGGTTGCAGACTACAAAAGCGATAAAGAAGATGTCAGCAAAGGTGTGTTGAGAACAAAGGCAAGGTTTGTCCAGGGACTGCCACCACAGACTTACATGCACAGAGACAGTGAAAAGTAAGAGATAAGTTTTAAAACACACTTTAAAAATCTCTGCATGTTTGGCAGCTAATAATTGTTCAGCATTTTGGCTGGAAATAGTGCTTTGCCTCCTCCCAACCTCCTGCACATTGTCTGTACCCATGTCTCCATGTCACCGAAATGCAGCAGGCAGGGACCTCTCAAAACTTTTCATTAAATGTACAAGTGTTGTTCTGTTTTTTAAAGGGAAAAGTAGTTAAATATGTCAGGTTTTGAGCTGTAGATGTGTTGTCTGCAGCATAGAAAAGGTAGATAAGGCAAAGTATAAAAAAACACAAAAATGGAGGAATACAGTTTTGATGTCTTTAATTCTTCAAATTGATAATGATAATCCAGTACCAGAAACAAAAGAAAATACTAGAAAAATCTCAAGAAATTAGATATGCAGTGCAAACAGACTAGTCTGACCTCTTTATGAATCATAAGGAATAAGAGACTACGTGCCTAAATTAGCTACAGCATTGTCTAATTCCAGTAAGCCATGGGTGAATTTTAATTTACAGCATGTCTAAATATGACTGAGAATACTTGGAAAGCCCTAATGTTTCAGATATTTTTCAGTTTCCTTTTTGGAAAGCCAAACTCTAAAGTTCCTGGAGAAGATGAGAGCCTGTAAAAATCCAAAGTTTAAAAATAAGCATTTTTTAATTTCTAGTTCTTCACAATTAATTGATGCTTTCAAGCTCTGAATAATTTATAATAATAGCAGTGAAAAGCAGCTGAAATTAAGCTTTGTGATTAGGAAAATAGTGGTATATTGATGGTGCTGTACATCTATTTATGGCTTTTTTTGGTAATAGCCCGGGCCACCCAGAAATTTGGTCAGAGAACCAATTCCTCCCAGAGAAGCTGTGGCTGCCCCATCCCCAGAAGTGTTCAAGGCCAGATTGGATGGGGCTTGGAGTGACCTGGTCTAGTGGAAAGTTCATCTAGGCTTTAATGCAACAGGATAATCCGTGAGTTCTGACTCCACCCAGCACAAATAGTCTATACCCTGAGGTGTGATGTCTGGCTCCACTCCAATCTCTAGAGATTTGCTTTGGGAATAGAAAACCCAAATCTTCAGTCTTTGCTGTGGTCTTGGATATAGCTCAAGTCACGTCACCCAATTATCCGTAGTGTTCTCTTTTCTCTTCCTCTTGTTACTATTTCAGGTTGAACTTTGGGTAGCAAAAAAAGCAATCTGAGGTCAACAGCAGACCCTGGAGGCAGGTGAGCAGCAGACCACTGAAAAACATGTAGGTATGACTATTAGAGAGAAACTGTCCATGTTTTAGCTCTTGGGTGCTTTTCTAAAGGGTTTCAGTGAGGGCATGACAGGCTGAGCTGGACAAGAAACCCACCAGGACCATTATCCACCAGAAGTGGACCCTCTGGTTTAAATTTGAGGTGCAGTGTCATCTGTTGCCAGGCTTATTTTGAGGATTCACTGAGTTGCCTCAGGGCCTTTTCTCCTTTTAAGAATATATAGTTCTATAATCAGTTTCTTCTGCATTTGAACCACTGAACAGATGCACAGACTGTGCTGGCTCCAGATCTTATCATTAATTGCCCCTCTCCCATAAAGAGAGGACAAGCACCTTATTTCAGCCTGCATTAGTGACCACGCCACAGCCATTATTTGTCCCGGTTTGTCAGCAATCCAGATGATTCTCTTCGGACTTGCTACTCTTCCCATTTAGTTTTGGATAAGTTTCCTTCACTTTTCTAATTCAAAATGAATTATGCTGCGAGTAGTGTATATATATACGTTAAGAAAATATTGTATACGGGAATTAGAGGTAAGCCTTATGCCAAATTCTGGCCATAATTCTTCAGTGCTGCATAGTAGATGATATTCAGTCTCCAGCCATTTAATATACTGCCTGATTTACTCTCGTTCACTGTTTAGGATAAAGAAAAAAGCATCTTAAATGGAAGGTGGATAGAGAAAGCAATTCCAAAGGTTTAACTTTAAAAAACTACTGTTCAGCCTTCCAAATGTCAGTTGCAATAGACAAGAATTAGCAATTTTAGCTCTTGCAGATGTGTTTTCACGTGGTTAGACACTGTATTCTAGAAGGTGGCAACAAGGGACATGAAAGTTGGAGATGAGGGTAGAATAAGAATTCTACAGGTCATATAAATACTGATATAATTATAAATAATAATAATAAATATAATAGTTATTAAAATCCCATCTCTGCACCATCAATAAAAGATGCCAATGATGAGCAGCACTGGCATATGCTGGTCTAGAAAAAATGTTTCGACTTTAGTTCTGTGTGGAAGAAGTAACGGTTTATAAATTCAGCCTATGAAAAGCAGAAAATAAGCCTTCTACTCAATGAACAACACTCATATTCCTTTAGCTGGGCCATGTGGTTTTTAGAAAATCACTTTTTTTGCACTATATTTAAAAAAAAATAATCATTAGAATGGTAGTGCTAATACTTTATCCCTGAGTCATTTTGTGATCACGCTCCAAAAGGAAAAAAAGCCCTGTCAGTGGAAGGAGCATCAAGGGACATCCTAGAGGGCTATGGTTCCATTTTAGATGTTTTCAGCCACAAATACTTAAATTTGACACCTAATGGGTGAGTAAAGGGCTGATGCAGCTCTTGCACTCGGAGGGAGAGGGCAAAATTAACAGTCATGGAGAAGAAGCCATTTCTTCCCTCTTGCACGGACACATTCATAGAGTCAGAGGTTTTCCTTGTTCACAGGAAGGCAGAAATTCCCTCGACATTTTTAACATGAATATTTTTGTCTATAATCCTGAAACAGAACACCAGCTGAATTTTAAAAAAGTCAAATCTGGATCTAAACTTTCTGTCTCAGATAGATCATTAGATGAACAAGTTCAAATTTTAAAATTTCCTTATAAAACCCCTCGGGCTGATCTATATAAGGTAAAGTGACCCAAACAAGTCTGAAAGCACTGACATATTGCACCATAGGTTGATATATTCTTATTAAAAAGCAGCTACAGTTTTCTCAAAGGAAAATTTATATTTCAAGGAGTGGAATAGGGAGACATCATAAAGTTTTTTAATAGAATTACTGGATGCCTTGTGATTTGGAGTTCTTTAAAGCTACAATAAAAATGGCATTTAAAAATAAATCACCATTCAAGTCTCTGTCATTTTCCATAATCTTTAATGTAGCCAAAGGAAATAATCATTTATCTAAAAATTTAGAAGTAGAATAGATAATAAAAGATATCTTTCAAGTGCATGGGGGCCTCAGCTATAAAAACCAACATCTGCATTGGGACCTTCATGCAGGTGTTGAAACCTCTGCTTTTTTTAGTTTTATTTCTGAAGTCAAGGTCAGCTACAAAGGCCCCAGTTATATAAATTGTACAGACACATCTAAACTGACAATTCTTGCAACTTTATTGGGGCCCCCAGTAAACAGACTGATAAACAAAAATTACCTGTTTATTAGTCTAACTTCAGATTAAAAGCACTCTCTCAACTTTGGAAAACATTAGGAACTTTTGGTCTTGATCCCTTTCTTTCTTACCAGAGTTCAGAATTTAATCCATCGACAACCAGTTCCCATTTTTATTTGCTTCTACCCAAAACAACAAAAACAAAAGTTAAAAATGTTCCAAAGTGTGTGTCCATTATACAAAGTATCACAAAATTGCCCATGACACTGATCTCGTATGTAGCAGACACAGTGATCATCTTGAGAAAATTAATCTGTTTTGCCTCACAATTTCACAATCCTCCTAGTCTAATCTTATTACAGGTTTTGGTTTTTTCAATATTTAGATCTACCATTATATAAACATATGTTGCTAAGACACATTTGGAGATGCAGTAAATTATATCTGTTTAGAACAAGATTAACATCTCTGCTGCAATTTCCCGATGTATTTTTGGGATTGCATCGGTCTCATGATCACTGTATGTTTTTGTCTCAGGACTTTTCTCAAAGGAAATAACAAAGATATTGAAGTGGCTTAGGAATATTTCTCTTCACCATTACCTTGTGGGAATGGCATCTATTGAAAGCTATTTCTGAAATTCAATTTAGACAGAAAATGTAGACCTTTGTAGCATGTCTGGGTGTGATTTTAAAAACATAAATATACTTAAGTACATCTAAGACTGAGAAAGTTCTGGGAGGGATTGTCCCGCTCTGCTCCGCACTGGGGCGGCCTCACCTCGAGTGCTGGGGGCAGTTTTGGGTGCCACGATATAAAAAAGATACTGAACTATTAGAGGTGGGCCACGAGGAGGGGGAAGGGTCTGGAGGAGCCACATGAGGAGCAGTTGAGGGCACTTGGTCTGTTCGGCTGGATAGAGGAGCCTGAGACCTCACGGAGCTCTTCAACATCCTCCCAAGGGGCAGCACAGGGGCAGCTCTGATCTCTGCTCTCTGTGACCAGGGACAGGACTCAAGGGAATGGCTGGAGCTGTGCCAGGGGAGGGTTAAGTTGGATATCAGGGAAAGGTTCTTCCCCCAGAGGGTGCTGGGGCACTGAGCATGCTTCCCAGGGAATGGGCACTGCCCCAAGGCTGCCAGAGCTCCAGGAGCGTTTCCACAACGCTCTCAGGCACAGGATGGGATTGTTGGGGTGTCCTGTGCAGGGCCAGGAATTGAACTGCTTTTGGTACCCTTCCAACTCAGCATATTCTGTGATTCCATGAGAACTGTTTTTGACCAATTGGCCATTTGGGCTGTTAATCTACTTGTCAATATCTCCTGCACAACAGATAGAGCATTATTTTTATTTATCTCTTCTCTGTCTTTCAGTCCCTTTTCTTGTCTACTTCAATAATGACCATAATCTGGAAACAGAACAAAATTAAAACCATATTTTTGGCCACTATAAGTATGAAAACAAACTCTTGTGGAAGTTATTTTTCCTTACACTATCACTGCTCATTTGCAACAAGAATCATAGAATCACAGAATATTTCAGGTTGGAAAGGACCTTTAAAGGTTATCTGGTTCCAATCTCCCTGCCCTGGACAGGAGCACCTTCCACTAGCCCAGGCTGCTCCAAGCCCCGTCCAAACTGGCCTGGGACACTTCCAGGGATCCAGGGGCAGCCACAGCTTCTCTGGGCACCCTGTGCCAGGGCCTCCTCACCCGCAAAAAAAAGTTAGTACAAAGCAGCAGCAGTTAGCTTTCCTTAGACTTTTGGTGTTTCCGTGACAGAGCCATTGGTATTATGATCTCAGCCCAACCATCTGCAGCATATCCCTTGGACAAATCTGCCCTCAGTCTGTACTTTTAGAATTAATGTGAGCTCTAACTAGACACCAAATCAAACATGGACAGCTTCCAGGAAAG
The DNA here is from genome assembly GCA_013398855.1 of Mohoua ochrocephala. Classification (NCBI taxonomy): domain Eukaryota; kingdom Metazoa; phylum Chordata; class Aves; order Passeriformes; family Acanthizidae; genus Mohoua; species Mohoua ochrocephala. The sequence goes on from VZTA01029560.1 coordinate 6,641, forward strand.
CTATTTCCTGTTTCCATATAGAGGACATTATTTACAGCTCCCACATGTAATACACAATTAGAGTAGTAAATCTATTTATTCACAGAAAGAATAACGAGTGCCAAGTAAATAGGAAAACTTACAAGCAAGTATTATAAAAGCATTACTTTTGCTTGGAACACTATTAGCTATTAACAAACATGTTCTAACAAACTGAAAAACGTCCAGAGGATTAAGTGCTAAATCTGCATAAAAACCAACTGATTTTTAGCCTGTTCGAGTTCCCTTCTGTTTTAATTGCACGGTACTTTCAAAGGATGGAGCCATAGCAATAGTGGTGTGTAGCTGCCTTTTGTTAACACAACATTTTGGTTCCAGCTGTAACTGTTTCCTTTCTTCCTCTCACCCAGTTTGCAGCTTCATCCATTCTTATCTTAGAGACAAAATCGTGGAATGTTTGCGAACGGAGAAAACCTTTTTTGAAGATCATCCAGTCCAATGTCTTCGATTAAGCAGGTTGCTCAGGGCCTTGGCCTGAAATCAAATTTGACCTAAAAGATCACAGGAATTACTCTACATTCTCCCCTTCCTCCCCCTTCCCTTTTGGGGGAAGATGAAAAGAAGAGCTGGTGAATACTGTGAGGTCTACCCATACTTCAGCACATGCTATTTCTAGATTTGGCTATTTCACTCTAACAGCAGTGAAAAACCATTGTAACCACGGCTGGCAAAGAACTTCTCTACAGAATTCAATTTCCTTTGCCTTTTTTTAGGTTTTTTTGGGAGCGAATAAACAAACTAAGCTTTATTAAGCTGAACTGCTAACATACCTGAACTTTGTCCTGTCTCTTAGTAAGACCGAAAAGTGTACAAAGGGCTCTTTCAAACCCATCTGTCAGCAACTACCACGTTGCAGGTTTCCCACTGCAGTTTTCAGGCCTGCCAAGAAATAAAAATGCACTGTTAAAGCCAATAAATTATTCTGCCCACTCTGTATAAGAGCAACATGTTTGTTTGTTCTTGACCGAGAGACATTTGATACAATAATTCAGAAGCAGATCAATGTTGTCCATAGAGGAGAAGTCCTTGAGCCCAGGGAATCAGGGGTTTCAGATTTTTTCTTGGTGACTGAGAAAGGGTCAAGTGTTTGTTGTCAAATACAGTGTTAGCAGAATCCAGCTTTATTCTGCAGAGTATTTACATGTCATTTCAGAGGGAAATGGCAAGACAATAGAATGAAATTTTTCCAATATCTATAATTTCTTACCTTTCCTATTTCCCCCTTCCCTTTTAGTTAACATCATTTGTGCCTTATCACAGAACATCTTAAAAAACAAGTCTGAAGATTAAGTCTAATAAAGCTGACTCTGATTTTGATCAAATAACACACAGTCCATTCATTATGTTTCATAATCGTTTTTTCTTCAAACATTTCTGGCCGTTGTTGCTTAAATGTAACTTTAATCATCCGAGATCCCATAATGACTTTTTTTTACACTTTAGACTTGAAATAAACAATAGTATTAATTGAATGGTATCAAATTTGAAATGAAATGAAGCCAAACCAGCTCTCATCCTCATTGTTTGGATGGCTTTTGCTTTTCAGTTTAGTTAAAAAAAAGAAATGTAAATCCTACTCAAAAGGAGAGGAAATCGTGTTCTGATGGTGAACCTCCACAAATGTTTGTTATGTATTTTTTTCACAAGCAACAAATCTCTCCAGACTTCAGGGGCTGAAATCATCATGTGTGACACAAAACTTATTAATTAGCCATTAACTCCTAGTGTAAAGATAATGTACTTCGCCCTGGTAAACTTCTGAAGATAATTAAAATGCGAGTGTGAAACAAAGAGATACTCAGGATTACAGCTGTTTATTTCCTCAGCTACATAAATGAGTGATTCTTAAAGAATTCTGGCAATTATACCCTGTTCCAAGGTGATGCCAGCAAATGCACCTTGTGACTGGAGATGGGCTGCAGGTTCTTTGAGCTGCCACTGTCAGCACCGATCTGTCCAGCACCCTTAAGGAGCACGATTTAAATTCAACAGGAAAACACAATTTAAAAAAATCAAACGGTAAGTCTGATTTTATGGACGTCCAGAAAAACTGATGTAACTAAAGCTGGCTGAAAGAAAAACAGGTATGAAATGAATTAGGGAGAGATCTCAAAAAAATCATCGTGCCGCATCCTCGTCCCAAAGTAGGACTTGTATATAAAATGTGGTTAATAATTTTTTGTCCCTATTTAATGCAAAAAAAGATCAAAAATTCTATCAAAAAAATTTTCAAGTAGTAAAAAGGCCTAATCCATAAAGTCTGCCACCCTAGTGTAGCACATAATTTTTCATCTATTTAATAATTCAGCGCTATAATATATCAAAAACAAAGTAGAAGACCCAATCTTAAAATGAATATAATGACAAAACCACTAAAATATTAAATTTCCCAGGAGTTTTCTGGAGGTTTGAGCACTACCTTATCAGAAGCTGAACAGAATGCCGATTCCAAAACTCTTGCATAACAATGGACATTATTTCTGTAAAGATTTATTTATATGGCTCTAATGCCAAGGGCTTACCTAAACTTTAATAAAATATCCGCTTCAGATAAATGCGAATTGTTAGGGTGCAAAGTTGAACTCTTGAGAATTCCACAGGCACTGGTTGCTGGTTTTTATTACAAATCTATCGGCTATCTCTGCCTTCTCCACTGCATCCTGTTCCATTCACCCAGAATGTTTAGTGGCACAGATGCTATGCCACTCATTCTATTTACAGTGTGACGAGGCTGTCAATGCACAGTAAAAGTGGTCGCTTTCCAAATCTGAAACATACATAAAGCCAAGGGAAAAATAACATAAACCACATCTTCTGTGTGTTCCACCACCCGCCCCTCACCAGAGCACTGGGTTGACTCTCGTATCTTGATCTCAGCCTGTTGATTTGGATTACTAGCAGAGGAGGTGAATCATTTCCATTCTGCCTGCTGCCCTGGTGCTTCCTCAAATCTTATTTAAAAACAAGCCCTGACCTGCAGATTCACATGCAATCAGTAATTTCTATGACCATGGATGCTCAGTTATATATAATTACTAAATAGCAAACTGTTAGGGATGTTTGTTCATTCGTTCTTTTCTTCCTCCTTCCCTCTTTATCTTCTTTGCCCTCCTTCCCCCTTGTTCCTGAGAGTGATTTTAATGAACTTAAAAGCAAATAAGTTTCAGAAAAGAGTGGTGTTAGAAACTGTATCTTCTGTCAGGTATTTAGACCAGTAAACTCATGCAAGTGGCTGTCTCCCAGGGAAAGGATGACTTTCCAAATTAACTCTAGCCATGCAATACTTTTAATCTCTTCTCTTTGCCTGCCACAGAGCAAGCAGAATGACAAGATTATGTTGCAGTAAGTTTTCTTTCAATTAAGAAAGAATGAAGCTTGAGTTCTTCCGTAGTATTCAAATCTGTCTCTTGGATCCCTAAGAAAGAGAATAGCAGAACTTTTAAGCTTACGTGTCATTAGTCAATCAGCAGAAAAAGACAGAATCAATCTCTTAGGAGCTCAGTTCTCCATTCATCTCAATCATCGGGACCATCGGCTTCCTACACACCCCGGTGAATCCCTTTGTGTTTACACCTTTCTGGTTGGCTGTGCTACAAAAGGCTTGATGATGTACAGGTTGTTAGCAGAGCCACAGCGGCACAGTGTGCTGCTGTGGGTTGTGCTGTTTCATTGAGCTTTGGTTTGTTGTGTTTGGGGGTTTTTCCCCCGTAGAAAAAGGATGAATTCCTTTGTGGTCTGTGTGATTTGAGTGAACACCCTGGAAATCTTCAGGGTTGCCTATGCAAACAATGCAGGCCCAGACCTTCCTTCCGTTACTATTTCCAAAGGTGCATCATTAACTGGGTATTAAATGTGTTAAAATTTATAGCCTACAGTATTCCAGTACAAGTAGAAATCAATTATTGTTTCCCATTAAAGTAGGAGTTATGGACTATTAAACAATGTCTCAAATGGACCGAGGTTATTACTGGAAGAAACGAATGGAAAACATTCTGACTCGATACGCTCATGAGCTCTCACAGCAAGACCCTCAATCGTCAGGATTTCAAAATGATGCAGCATTCCTGATCAATGCAGAGGTAAGAATGACCATCAGCTTTTATCAGACCTCTGTGCAATGAAAACTAATGAAGTTTATGGAGAAGTGACACATGTTCACACAGACAAGTGAACATGAATGAATTTGCTGCACAATAATATGCAATTAAGTAGCAAATCCCTGACTACACAATACTTCCATGGCGTAGCTCAGTACAGTGCCCTTCATATGGGTTTCTAGGGCTCTCTAAACACTGACAGAGCTTTCTGAGAAAAAGCAGAATTTAGAAATGAAGGGAGTTACTTAGCACATTTTCAAATCTCTAGCCAGTAGTTCAGATGGCAGCTAACTTAAATTAACTTTTCTGTTAAGATTGTGAGACTTGGTAATAAAAGCATTCCTAATATTCAAATATAATAAATATACTACACTTACTTTATGCACTAAATAGGTTTTTTTAAAAATAAAAATAATTTTGTTCATAGAAGTATACCTATGTTGTAATTATTCTTTCAGTTTTGATCCAAATCCCACTAGAGGCAATTGAAAATCTCCCAATGCCTTCGATAGAACAGGATCAGGCTCTTCTGTTTTTAAATTTAGTTTTGCCTGGGAAAGAGCACTGATATCTACTAAGTGGTGGAAAAATGAGTAACCACTGCCTAATTTTAATAGATACAGCTTTTATCTATGCAAAATATTGCATAATACAGCTCATTAACAGCTAATTGCAAGGAAATAAGAAAAAACTGAAATTTTCTCGCAAAATGACAAATTGAACCCTGTTCAAAGATCTGTCTGTATTAGATGTGTTGTTAAAAGATTTCACTACACTGTATAGTTAAACACTTCTCTTGCATGCTTCCCATGAATCAGTGGAAGAT